>JAFVLL020042839.1:0-44029 GCA_021397915.2 Tor tambroides
ACAGTTATTACTGTCAGCCGATATAAATAACTGTAATTAATCATAATTAATTGTAATTATTTATATACAATTCCCTTTTAAGCAAATTTGCTACACCATCCAGTCAAGTAACCTAATAAATATTTATGAGGCATAGTATCTTCATCATAGTAGGAATCATTAAATCACCAGCTGATTAGCGCACACTGAGTAAACCACACTTATGATTAATACTCATGAGTAAAGTCTGTAAATATTACACCATACATACAACTGCAATAAAAATAAAAAACATTAACAAATACTATGTAATGCTCATTTATTGATTACATTTAAATATAACCATTATAAAAGTCTGGAACATTCATATTTCAATACACTGTGATGTTATTATTTATATAAAGTATGTTAATGGAAGTTATTATAAAGTGTTATGTAATAAAAATGTTAAGAAGATCAGTCAAGGCTGCTGTTGAAAATACTAAAAAAAAAAAATTCCATGAAGGTATCTAAATGTCCATATCAAATAGCTTGTGTTTCTGAATTCTGTACTTTAATTCATAAACGAAATAACCTAAATTAAACTTAATTCATTTTTTAAATGCATGCTTCTGCAAATCTGTGTTGCATTGTGACACATTAACATTACAGCCTGAACTTCAACAGCACACACAAAGGAAGTCGTGCGATGATATCCTGCAAAACTGAGGAACACAGAGGCACCGTTTAACAGAAATCCTTTATTTCTACTTAGACTGAGAAGCGAAAGAGCTTTGAAGCGTAATAAACAAGATTTCTATTCTCCTCTATCTCTCCCACTCTCTTTCTCCTGAAAATACCACTTCCTCTGAGGAGGGGTAATCACAGAGGAACATGCACTCAGATCCCCTCTCCATCACAAAAGCTCTCTGCCTCTGGATCTGGCGAACGAAAAATTAACAGTGGGCTGCAAAATGAAGCGTGATTTTTGCAGCACGCCAGCTGATGGAAACCATTTTTGACCAACACAAAAGTGCTATTTGCATAATATTATACATGTGTCTGTGTTTGAGTGTGAGAAAGAATTTTTTTAAAATATAGCATTATATAAAGAGTAAAAAATATAGTAAGTAAAATATTTATTTTACAGTATATAAATTTGCTTGCCAGGTTGGGAAAAAAGGCATTCTTTCAGCACAGATCCTTCATTCCAACAAACTTGAGGAGCAAGATGATCTGTGAATTGTCTGTGAAAACATTAGAGAGTTTCTTAAATGAGAAACTATAAAGCTCACACCTTCGTAAATATTGAAGAGATGCATTTTTACTGTGTTGAGTCACTGTTAAATTGCTGCTTGATGCACACTACACTCGTGCCTCCAAAGCTCAGCAAAATGTTCGAAAGGTGAATTCTCATCAATATTCACAAGTATTTTCTTGATTGCGATTTATGCGATAACAGTTTGAGAGGGTCAAATGTAGATCCTCAGCAAAGAAATTCATCTGAACTAGAGCACTGCATTAATCACTGTGATAAAAAAAATTGCTGACTGGACACATGCTGTTACCTCAGATGGAGGTTACAACTCACTGCTAATGTTTTTCACAGCATAAGCACGCACAGGAAAAGTTTTGAGGTCAAAACACTCATTTGAGAACACTGCTGATCTAAAAGAATGACGTAAAGGTCTCAGGTAAGACTGATTATTACTTAAATACACCAAACAAGACACTCTGTTAAATGGTGTTATCGGTTTGCCCAACTTTACATGAGTGACACCTCTTTTAAAGACAACTCAGTTAATACTCTTTTGTCAATGTTATTCTAAAGAATAATAACAGACCAAAGTTAACCCGAAACTATTTGAAATTACTACTGCATACACTACTAAAGCATACTGTACTATTATGCTTTAAATTAAATACACCTGGCTGGCAAGTGCCTCATGTAATGTCTGAAGTGTTTATAAATGCAGTACGTATTTCAACATGCACATCACAATAAACTCTCTCCCTAGAGAAAAATGCAGCAAAACAAAAATGGCCACCATTTGTAAAAATCAGCCCAGTCATTTCCAAGTGCCAACAGAGGTAGTGAACAAAATGCTTGATGACTGAAGCTATTTCCTCTGCACTTGATTGCTCTCTCTCTTCCATTATAGAGGCAATAAAACGATAGCGTTGCTGAGAACCGTCTCTATACACCACTCATTGCTACTTGATGGCTTTTTTTCATTCTCCCAAGGCCCACTGACTTAGAAAGTCAAGCCACTGTGAGAGACTTTCTCATGAGGATAGATCATGTTAATTACATCCATACTTTTCAATGAGGTAGCGTACTTATTCATTTCTGCTTCCATAATTGGCCTCTCACTTATTGAAAACACGCCAGCTGGTTGATAGTTGAAAAAGTATGCAGAGGTAAATAGTTTCCTAAGCTCAGGTCCACGAATCATAAAATAAAATGACAAAAACCTGCTTTATTTTATTCTCTAAAACGCATGAACGTAAATTTACAGCGGCTTCAAACCCAAGCGTGCAGCTAAAAAGGACAAAGATAGATTTTGAGGTTTATGTGCCGCAATATGGTCCAAAGCGTGCTAACGCGTTGTGACAGAAGCGCAGTACATCTGGATAAAACATGACTTTGCTGTCAGCACCTGTCCAGTACAGCAGCACTGTGAAATTCTCTAAAGGAAAGTGGAGACAGTCACCCGGACATTCTCCCACAAACCACCTCTCTGACGGCAGCCAGCAGAAACATTTCTAAATTTCAGAGGTTGTGAAAGGTCAAAGCTTCTCTTGATAGTCATCTGTGCAAAATTGATGTTGATGGTAGCTTCGAATGCTTTCAAGCCTACATATGTCTGCATTTGTACAAGATGACGAAGCTTATTATTTATAAACGATCTACTCCAATGAGTCATGGAGAGGGCAAATATTAAAGCGACTACGAAGGCACGTTTTTTGCCCTTTTTCAACTTTATAAGACTATGAGATATACTAGTTGGATAAAAGCAATAAAGGTTGTAATACAAGAATAACTTTGCAAACTAGAAGCCAGTCTCACTCACTTTTTTTGAAAGAAGAAATTAACACTATATGCCCCATAAAAAAGGTAAAGGACAGAGAGATATTTGTCACATTTTTTTTTACTACTGTGATTATTAATCAGATTTATATTAAAAGTCAGTTTATGTATAGATAAATACTTAAAGACTTAAAAACCTAAAAAACTATTAAACATTTCAAATATTATTGCCAAGAAAAATTTTTTTGTTCAATTAACTCATACTAACCTTTTGTGACAACATGCCCCGAGTGCAGGGAAGGCAAAACTACTGTCAGTATATAATTGTTTACCCAAGAGATGACAAATAACTATATATATACAAATATATACAATATTGTTCAAATTTTAGGGTCGGCAAGATGTTTTAATGTTTTTGAAAGAAGTCTCTTATGCTCACCAAGGCTGCATTTATTTGATCAATAATAATAATAATAATATCTTTTTTTAAATCAGTAATATTGTGAAATTGAATTTTTTTTTTAATATTCCTGTGATGGCAAAGCTGAATTTTTAGCAGACATTACACAAGTCTTCAGTGTCATATGATCTATCAGAAATCATTCTAATATGCCAATTTGCTGCTAAAGCAGCATTTCTTATTATTATAAATTTTGAAAACAGTTGTACTGCTTAATATTTTTGTGGAAACCATGATACATTTTTTTTTTTCATAAAATTCAAAAGAACAGTATTTCTTTTAAATAGAAATCTTCATTATAAATGTCTTTACTATCACTTTTGAACGATTGAATGCATCCTTGCTGAATAAAAACACTGTTACTGAGATACTGACCTTGTGATAACTAGTCTTGGCATCCCTCAATCCATAAAATATGATACCTGAGCATCTTATGTGTTTATGCACTATTTAAAGCAAATACAATGCCTAATGTGATAATGCAAAAACAGCTGATGTATCATCTAGTAATATTTGCAGACAACAATTTAGACGAAGCTAAGAGTCCCATCTGTGCTAAAATGAAAAACAGCACTATAAGTTAATATATTGGAGATAGCACCGTGGTGTAATGAATTTTCAAAGCGCTGCTACTTTAAGCATCATAAAGAATAATTAGTTACAGGTTGCATAAGATGAAGTCAAATTAAACCATGTGCAATTTCATTTGAAACAGCAAAAAAAAAAAAAAAAAAAATCAATAAATATGATAACTGTTTATGGGAAAGAGCAGCGCACTCATCCATCATGCCGTGCGATAATGCCTCAGGGTTCTTGAGGTATCATCTTACTTAAAATAAATTAACGATGGTGTGGAAACCATCTGGCCATGAACACAAGCCTCCTGGTTAATGAGGAAGTTTTTGCACATAACGCAGCCTCCCAGCATGCCACGGGAACGTGATCAAAATACCTCAGGGCCATTTGCACATCGCTCTGATTCAGACAGGAGGCTCGAATTAGCATTTACCTTTCAAATCGCTCATTCTAGTGACAGCAACTGGCAGGAAACGGCTGGCTCATTAGAGGGCGACTTCGGGTGCTGCGTCAAACGCCTGATGCATCCACTCGAACCCTGCAATCGCACAGGCTGCTGGACTTGAATGAAACATGTTCGCAGTACTTTGTGTGCGCTTTTCCACTAGAAATGTAATGCATTTCATTGAGAGAATAAGAAATATACACCAAAACAAAGTTTTTCCTCCCATTTTTTGAGTGATTTCAACTTTCTAAAAGACAAAGATGATCAATATACTCATAAATTGAGTCATGACCTATTTTGGCAGTTTTCGACAAGATGATAATGCATTTCATAGGTAAACAAAAACTCTGGTGAAAAGTTCATGCTTTACTACAGGGAAGCTCAGTGAAAAGCAACCTGAAGTCATTTATTTCAGTAGTCAGTTTTCCACTCACATATTTTTATATGAATTTCAGGATATTACATTAAAAATATTACATGGAAACATGGAATAATTTCCAAAATAAAAAGGACAGCTAACAGCTCACAGACAAAACGCTCTGACAAACTTCCAATTCCTAACATTTATCAAGCCAACCTGCTGATCTACTATTTAATCTTCTTCTTCTGAGACTAAATTTTAAAGTGTATCTCCTCCCAGACTTTTAAAGCTATAACCACTAAACTTGGGTCAGACCTTCAGACTAGTCTGACTCAGTTTGGGATATCTTTTCAAACTGATCCGACTTATGGTTTTCATAAACCAGACTATCAAATCCACCAAAAATCCATTGACTTTCATTGAGGGGGTCAAAACTTTTGTACAATGAGTTATATGGTGTATATAAGCTGTTTATTGCTATAGCAAAGCTTAACAACTCCCAACTGAAAACAGTTAAAACCAGTCTAAGCTGATTGGCTGCTTTGGTTGGTCTCCCAGGCTGGTTTTCAAGTAGTTTTGGCCACTTTTTGGCTGGTTAGGCTGATCTTAGCTGGTCAAGCTGGAAGACCCGCTGAAATACCAACCAAGCTTAAGCCAGCTAAGATCAGACAGCCAACCTAAGATGGATTTAGCTGGTTTTTAGCTGGTTTTTTACTTAACTAGTGAAATAAATCAAATTCTAATTTTTCCTCATATTTCTATCCATTTTTATTTTTTCTATTTCTAGTTTCCCCAAAGGTGAGTTTTTTCCCTTCAAAATAAATAAAAATGTATTTAAAAAATAAATATTATGTAATGAATTCTTACTGTGTGGAACGATAAAGTCATAAATGCTCAATGAATTTCATTCCATTAATAAAAAAGATATAGAAGGTGTCTCCATTCATATGGAACTGTGGTTTTGTTTACATTACGCATATTCAGTGGATCTTACGCTTCAGACAGGTCCAATTTATTTCAATTAAAACAACGAGCATGCTGACAGCAGGTGCTGCGGATCCAGCCTTTCATATGGAGAGCTTTTCATCCAGTTGGCTGCTCTGATATAGACACCCGCCAGGACGAACCTGAAGTGTGGTCTTCATCACGCGGTCCTATTACCACAGGTGAGCAAGTGAGTGATCAGAACAGAGCCAGACAGCGAGGACGGATCGGCTTCAGAATTAATTGCCCATGAAAAGCAGCAGCTAAACCTGCAAAACGAAAGACGTTCTAGGCTAATTTTCAAACCAACCGAGACAATTTATTCCCACTGGCACAGGGACTTGTGCAAACTACGCACCGTTTACGCTGATGAGCCGGATTATGACAATGAGTTGTCACAAAAGATCTAGTGAAAAGATCTTTCAGCCCCCGTTTGAAAAGTTAGCCTGCTAAAATAACACAATTAAAGCCAGAGAATAGTTGTAATGGATACGAGACAAGTCCAAAGAGTTTTCTAAGTGTGTTTCTCCCTGAAAGCAGTGGAGCAGAATATGATCTCGGCTTGGGGGAAAAAAAAAAAACTGTGCCGCTCTAATCGCATTAGCTACTTCACTGAGGCTCGGGCTTGCTGCTGCCTGCATGAAGAACTGAAGACCACCCATATAATTCCACCCATATATACCTCCATCATTGTGCATTTCATGCCTTCAAATCAAACAAACATATAAACACCCCTCACATACCTGGGTGGTCTTGGACAGGAAAGCAGGGCCATCAATAGTCCAGCAATGTTTATTAAATGACCTTCAGGCATTCATGCTGTCAACACAGCATAATAAACATCCGATTTTGTCACTCGATCACAAGCTGATCTGAATTTAAACTTGATTAAATTCAGCTAAATTTGATCACGTCCATGTCTATGTTACCCAGGGATAAAATAAGATCAATTTTTATTGAATAAGGAGGCAAAAACATTGCCGCAATGCATTAGCTAGAATATTTTTTCCTCACATGCTCACTAAGAAATATTTGTAATGAATAATTAACAAATCTATTTTGGTTATTAAATAATGGACTGTCTGAGTTAATAGCTCCATGCTTCTTAGCCACCCAGTTGAGTTTCTATATTTAGGGATATGAAACACATTGAATGAACCTCAGTGTATTTTGACAAGGTCTTATATTGCATTCATCTGAAAGCTGAGTTCATCACTGAGTTTTATACTGTAATTTTCAATGAAAGCAGAACAGTAGTCCGGTGCTGCACAAACTCCCTGCATGCACATGTATACACAAAGCAAGCAAAGTCTTACTGAACGACACATACCATATCTTGACTGCCTTTCCAACATTTATCTCCTACTGGCAGTATAAAGTGAGCTTTGAATTACTATCAGTTTATCAAGGACCAAGGGATCAACAACATCCCCTCTGTCTTTAGTTTTTCCTTTAGCTCCTTTCTATTTTTAAAACAGTATTTATTTAATAATCTCCACATCAGCAGAAGTAAACATCTAGTCAGTAACAAAAATGGCCTTCCAACCACATTCACACCAAAATATAACACACACATTTCATAGATAAGATTACAGATTTGTTTATCAAAAATGTTAATGAACTTATGAGTTTACAGGTATTAATATTTAAATAAAATAATTTAAATAATTATATTATAATATTTGATATGTCTATTAGTTTTACTATTAATAAGGAAATCTAATCTATAACAATTATTTAATGTTATTGTATATTTAAGAAATTGCAATAAATTATATTAACAGTAATACAAAGTTGTTACTTAATAGTTATTATTGATAAAAGATATTTAAAATCAGTAAATTGTAATTTAATATTTACTAGAATATTAAATTATGTAATATTTGAATATTTTATATATTTAACAATATATTAAAATCTATAATTTATTTTATTTTAAATATTAAAGAAACCTTTAATGAACAAGTGTGTGTGTGTGTGTGTGTGTGTGTGTGTGTATATATATATATATATATATATATATATATACACACACACATATATACACACACATATATACACACATACATACACATATTTGTTCACTTTTTATACGTGGTAAAAGCTGCATAAAGTTCCCTTTTTTCTTTGTGTTCCATGAACAAAGAATACAGATTTAAAACAACATAAACATGGTGTATAAATGATGACGATTGTCATTTTTGGGTGAGCTGTCCCTTTAAATGCAGCATTGCTTCACTGAACACAAGCTTCTGCAGCAAAGAGAAGTGGATTCTTTGATTCTCTGTCACAAGCGCTAAAATCAACTGTGCCGGGTCACATAGATCCCACATAAGGAAGAACCTCATCCTTATCTCCTGCTGCCAGCTCTAGCATCATGCAGTTGTAAGTAATTTACGAACCTATGTTGTGTTTTTTATCCATGACAGGGGTTACACGCGTGTACAAGCAAAGCTGCGACACTCTCCGTCATCGATCTGCTGCGTGTTGGTGTAACACAGGTCGGTTTGTAAATCAGGTGTCCCGGCCGCACGGCACTGGTAAAGCTGTCTCACACAGCAGCGAACACACACAGAGGAGGCCATTCATCATCTTGTAATGAGAACGCGGGTATGCAGCGGCACTGTATGCACGCTCTGAACAAACACTAATCTATAAACGCCCTCTTAATCAGGGCAGATGGATTGATTGATGTCATAAAGAAATACAGCATGTCGTAAAACAGTTTCTCGTAGTTTTAAACATCAGGATCAATCAAGCTGTGACTGTTTCCACACATGGGCATAACAGGATGTGTACTGTTTATTACCAGGATTCCAGGTGAGATTTAGGAAAAAGTAAGAGACATATATCAAGTCCAACATGGCATTATTTCAGCAAATCCACTTTTGATCTTCTCTGACTTTCACTAAAATGTCACCTTCATTCAAACTGGTTCTGGTTCCCATGTCAGATCAGGGCACAGAGGGATCTATACTGATGCGCTAAGCTGATCTTGCAGCAACACTGACATCTTGTCATTCTGCAACAAGGGACAAGAGACATATTTGACCATAGAAACACAATAGGATTAAAAAAAAGTTTATCACAAATCGAGTGGTTTTCATGTGGAGTCTAGTCCTTTATTGTAAGGAAGCACGATATTGGATTTTTGCCGATATCCGATATGCCAATATTTAGCAACTCATTTTGGCCGATACCGATATATTTCCTTTTGTTTGGAAACAACACCAAGTTTCTCCTGTGCACAAATTATAAGCAAAATATTTGTAATTTTGGTTAGTTAACAAGAACTTATTTGTTAGAATTAAATAAACAATATTGAAGGTTTTTTTGACAGTACATTGAAGCTTTGAAAATAACTATAAATAAACTATCAATCGCTGGATTTTTTTCCCCAGAAAGATGCAGTATTAACCCTAACATTTTATTTTAAGATTTAACATTTGTAGATGGTCTAAAGCAAAAGAGTTGTAAAAATTCTGAAAATCTTTTAGAGCGTATGATTTGTTTAAAAAATAAGACTATGACACATAAATGAATAAATCAGTATATATAAAATGATTTACTTTACAAATGTCATGTTTGTGGGGGTTTTTTTTTTCATGTAAGCTATAGCTTCTGACCTTTAAATCAAAACATACTCATTATTTTATGACCTCAATTACTGCTTTATTTAATCAGAAACACAGTCTGAATGTTATTTGTGTAGGCCAGGCTATTTGAGATGGGTATAAACGGAGATCGGGGCCAGCTGCAAATGGGTGGGCCAGCCGCAAGTGGGTGGGACTTAAGCTGCAAGTGGGCTTACATACCAACAGAAGATTTTGATTGGTTTGTTTAAATGTCATGTGGGTTGTAGTATCGGTTCATGCTCCTGGTGGCGGTAGTGGGCGATTTTTTTGCGATCCGTCAAAAAAACGAAGACGTCTTTCAGTGGCGGCACGGTAGATGAGTGGAAGAGGTAAGCGTGATGTACAATTTTTGTTTGTTTTGTTTTGTAAAAAGTATTACAAGCTGTGAAAAGTGCATTTTCTTGGTGGCTTTTGTACAACGTTTTCTTAGTACCACACACATCTTACAATCTGTAATGTTCCTGACAATATCTTTTTTTTTCTACAAACAACTAATTTGCTCTCCAGGTTATGGATACCGAAGACCATAAGCAGGTAATGTAATTGCATGGCATTGTAATTTTGGTAACACTTTCTATGAAGCCCATATTTATAATACATTATAAGGGTATTTTTAAGGCATTATAATGAATGCATAATACATAAAAATAAATAAATAAATAAATAAATAAATAAATAAAAAGAAACCTTATAACATTATATCATCTTGTGAATATTCATAAGAACAGTTTTAATGTATTATAATATTTACTTATTAGTGGTTATAGCTTTTAAGATTATGATGATTTATAACACACAGTGAACACGTTGCATCCACTTAAGTTACAATGGATAATATTTTCTCATAGTTATAATGTATTATAACTCTCATATCTTGCCACCTTTCTTATGCTACTTTACCTAAAGCCATCAATGACCACTTATAAGTATAGTAATAATAATAGTAATATTTTTTTTCTCTCAAACAGCCATAAGATCAGATATCAGATCAGACTGCTTTGAACTATTTTTATTTTAATATCAGTTTGATTATTTTGATGGTACCTTTTAGACAGCTGTTGATAAGTAACTCTACAACTACATGTCAACTAGCAGTCATTGGAGTATTAGTAGTATGTCTGCTAAATATATGCTAACACTTTATTTTGATGGTTCCCCAACAGACAAACTGACTATAAGTAACTATGCGAGTACGCCAACATTCCTAACCTTAACCTAAGCCTACTAATACTATAATGAGAGTTAGCTGACATGTTGCAAAGTTGCTTACAGTCAATAGACTAAGGGGACATCAAAATAAAATGTAACCTAACATATAAACATTGCTTTTTTTTTCCAGTTGAAAATATTAACTAGCTCACATCAAAACTAATATTAGCCTCACGGGGAACACTCAGATAACACTTCATTCACACCTAACCACTTACAAGATGTACTGTAGTAAGATACTATGCAGATCTTTAATAATGTCAAGATATATAGTCCCATTATCAATGTAAAAGTAGATTTAATATGGTGTTCATTGTGTTATAAATAATCATAATCTTAAAAGTTACAAGCACAAATGCGTAAGCATTATAATGTATTATAATTGTTGTTATGATTATTTATAAGACGATATAACATTATAAGATTTTTTATAATGCATTATGCATTCATTATAATGCCTTAAGAATACCCTTATAATGTATTATAAATATGGGCTTCATAGAAAGTGTTACCATATTTTTTACATTTTGGACTGCACTGATTTATAAAGTGTAAATGTCTTAAACGTTTGTAAATAGATACCTGTTTTTATACAGTCTATGATAGATACACTGTAAAAAGTGAACAGTTGGATCAACTTAAAAAAAAAATACTTCAATTGGTAACACCTAAAAAAATTACTTTTTTCAACTTTAATTTATTACAAATAAAGGTATTTATTTACTTTTTTTTTTTTAGGTGTTACCAGTTGAAGTTTTTTTTTAAGTTGATCCAACTGTTCACTTTTTACAGTGTAATTTTCTAAAGAATAAGGTATATTTTCAAAAGTATTATAACACATCTTCTAACCTCCTAATCCACAATGTAACATAATTAAAACATGGTTTAAATAAAATTTTTTTTATTTAATACTAATAATGATCAATAATCAGTTTTGTGTAAATTAATGGTGAATAAACTAGCGTTTTGTCTAGTGGTTTTTAAAAGGAATACTTCGTTTAAAAATAGTAATAAAGTCTAATTTACTTGGCCTAATGTCATCCCTTATAATTTCTGGACACCATTTACTTGCATAGCATAGACCTACAGAGCTGAGAAATTATTCTTGAAATGTTTGTACATGTTCAACAAGAGAATAAAGTCATGCATATCTTGGATGGCATGGGGAGAATGTTTTAAATTTGGGTTAACCCTAATGCTCATTGTGCTTCTTGTGTACCCACCAGGTTATGTTGGGAAGGGCAAGCGAGGCGAGCTCCGTGGAATTTACTCAGAAGCAATGCATCCGGGATTTTGCAGTGTCCACTGTGCTGAATGAATGATTGTACATAATTTGATTCATCAGAAATAAAATCATTTACCCACCCTGAGATTTCAAATTAATACATTGATTTGTGTAACATGTTCTGAAGAACATTAGTCTGTCATTTGCTGTAATTTGATTAAAAAACATTTTCTTAACATTACTCAACATTTTCTTTATGTATCACACATTTACCTTCTAAGTGCAATTGCATCTCACTGTAATGTTCATTGGTAGGCTACTGTAGAAGAATTGTAGAAGTAAAATGTAATATCCAGAAATATGCTTAAATTATTACAGTTAAAGGATTTAAAATGACACCATCACGAAGCATGGCAAAAGGTGTAAAGACATGATTTCAATGTTGACAGTGAATGGTATTGGATACAAACAATAATGACAAAACTAAGAATAAGATGTGATTTCAATGTTGACAGTGAATGGTACTGGATACACACAATAATGACAAAACTAAGAATTTCAGTTTAAACTACTATGAAAACGTGTTATATTTATATCATTTTAAACTACGATGAAATCCAGCCTACTTGCGGCATAAGCTCCTCCCACTTGCTGTTCTCAAGCTCCTCCTACTTGCTGTTCTTGGCGTAAGCTCCTCCCACTTGCTGTTCTCAAGCTCCTCCTACTTGCTGTTCTTGGCGTAAACTCCTCCCACTTGCAGGTCTCCGGGCTGCAGCGATTACTACATGGGCTATTTTACTTTTAATTTAATTAGAAGTAGGCCAACAGCGCCCCCTACGGAATTAAAACTCCTTACCGAACAGGCATTAGGACCCGGGGGAGGCTGCCGCTGCACGTGCTATTCCTGTTTACTCTATCACACAATGAACGCGTCATTCTGTACTGCATTCTCAGTTTAAATGCAGCGATCCAACAGAGTGAATCTAATCATCATTCAAACAAAACTTTGCTTCAGGAATGAGTCACACTGCTGATGTGATCTAGTCAATAGCAGACCATGAGCACATGTGAGTTAACGTGAGTTAACATGTGAGTTATTGGCAAGACACATCGGCATAATTTTTCACATCGGGCCCATGCCGATATTTACATTTAAAGCCATTATCAGCCGATTCCGATATCAGTCCGATAATATCGTGCATCCCTACTTTATTGCAAGGTTTTTGGAATGTACAAAGAGAAAAATTGCAGTAATGCACCAATAAATTACCAGTAAATTAAAGAAATCAGTCTTAGTGCATAAACCACAATAATCCAAATATGCCAAAAGTTGCAAAAAAAAAAAAAAAATGCTGAAATAAAATTTAAAAAACCTGCAAAAGTGCCAGTGCCTGCAACTTAATTTAAGTAAATTAATTTAATTTACAATCTAAGTATGTATGTATGCATGCAAGTAAGTAAATAAATTAATAAATAAATGACCGATCAAACAAACAAACAAACAAATAAATAAATACATTTTCTACCTTTGTATAGAACACAGTATTTAATTCTGTATTTTATTCAACTCACACATATAGTGATTTAGGAAGCTTTGGAGTGTTTATGCATCCTTTTTGTTTACTCCTCAAATCTCAGTATATGGAAATACTAACATCAGATGAAAACATTATCAGTGGCAAATTCAGCACAGAAGACAGACATTGGATTTACAAGACAGGAATATCCCACAGGAAAAGCCCACCAGTACAACAAACCCTTCCGAAACAGATCTTAAATTATTCACCCGTAGATTTATTCATTGTTTTCCTATGTGTGAAATTACACCACAAATCAAACAGTGACCTTATTCTTCACCAGGATTTTGGGAACATCCCAATAATAACTTGAACAGCAAATGAGAGCAGAAGTGGAGCTGTAGATGACATACGGTGTCATCTAGTGGCCATCATAACATACTACAACATGATTGATGACTGTGAAAGCTTCTGCCACAGTGGAAGCATAAATGGTAATATAACGACAATAAATCTCATTCAGTGAAGCACATTAATATTCCGATCACAATGTTTTGAGCTTGCAAGGCTCAACAATAATTGTGGCCTGTGCAATGTTTTGCACTGTAGGCCCATTAAAATTTTTCCCATCATAAGTGTTTAGCTTTAAAATTTATTAGAATACATTTAAATATAAACAAATAAAAAAAAAAAATCATTGATATTTTAATATTTAATGTTATATAATACTATATAATAAAAACAAGATAGATATATATATATAGTGTGTGTGTGTGTGTGTGCACATCCATAATATACATTAAATATTACACAAAATAATTAAAAGACAATTAAAAATAATTAAATTACAATAATTACAATAAATTGTAATAAATAATAGATAATTTTATTACACACTAAAATTAATGACAATTGAAATAAGATTAAATATAATTTCTAAAAACATCTCATTTTATTTTTAATACAGCTATATAATATAGAAATAATAGTTTTTTTAAATGTTTAATAAAAAAAGAAAAAAAATAGAAATATAAAATAAAGTATATAAAATAAAAATAAAGTATATAAAATAAAAATTAATAAAAATAAAGTATATAAAATAAATTTAAATTTAAAGAATTTTTTAAAAATAACTGTCTTTTTGTGGTGGTGTTAGTGAAAACACTGGCAAGTAAAAGTGTTAACTACAAGTCCAACTGCACGAGCAGAAAGAAAATCATCATTGTTGAGCCCCGTTTTCCATTTCATGTTTTAAAAGACATAAGAGGAAACAAAGGTGACCTACTTGACAGAAACTGAGGGGCTAAATGAAACACGGAGACCAGTGGGTGAGTAGCTGACAGCAGCTTAATGGAGACACTGCAGAGTAATCACAGTGTCAAGAGGAAGACGTAATGACCACCACTATCTGCCAGAGTGTGAACACACACACACACACACACACGGCAGCCCTAATGGTCTGCGCTGTAATCCAATGTCACACGTCACACAACAGATGACAGCTAATCTATGAGAATATTTTGGGAAAGTGACTACTTTGTCAAGAAGAGGCCTCGGTTCGGGGTGAATAAAGGGACAGGATGTGAATATACACTTGAGACACTGTTAAAACTGCAGACCAATTATTTCATGACAACATCCGATTACAGAGCAAGTATTTCATTATTGCAACCAATCTTCTGTAACATAGCTAGAAACAAGAAGATAATTTATTTCAACTGGAGACCTGCACACACTAGATCACACAAACTAAATCATTTATACTGTAAACAGAGAAGGGCTGTAACCAAGGCAGACACTGTATGGGATACGCAAGGCTCAACAGCAAGATTTTTTATTACTTCTGACACAGTCGGGCCAGTAGTTTTTTCCTGCCCAGTCAATATTTTACCTGGTCCACTGTAAAATAAAATAAAATAAAATAATCCTGAATATGTGGTTATATTGTTGATAGTATATAGTTAATATATGACTTACAGTGCCTTTCAATACCAAATGTGACTGTGTCAGTCAAAATGTGTCCGACACCCAGATTAATTTGTATTATTGCAAAAAGACGTGCATCTTTATCAGTGCTATGCTTGGCTCTAAACTCTATCAGTGGGATTAACAGCTTGCCTCACAGTCGTGGATGAAGAATGCCATCTAGTGAGAGCTCAGAGAACACAAGCAGGGCTGCCAACTGCAGTAGATCCCTCTACGCCTCAGTACCCCTGAGAGATGGAGGAGTGGACAAGAACAGGAACGAGAGAGAGACAGATAGAGTGAGAGGGCTTACACAGTAGGTGGACACACGAAAACCGGTCTACCATATGCTAGAATCACCCCTACCGAAAGCCAAAACAGCTCAGAGCAGCTCAAGACATCAAAAGGAGTCAGAAGGGAACATGTGACATCTTTACTGCAATGCAGGACATGCAAAAATGCACTATATGTCCACACCACATCTATATGTGCTGCTGCTTGGGTTTAATATAGAGAATTCGGAAGGGTTCCTATTAGATTTCCACTAGCTGCAGGGATTTGTCTCCATTTAGACCCAAAAGCATCAGTGAGGTCAGGTGCTGATGATGGGTGATGAGCTCTGGCTCATCCCTGCATTCAAATTCATCCCAGAGGTGTTCAGTCAGAGTTTAAGTCTGGGCTTTATGCCATGTAATGTACTTCAAGTGTCAAGAATGGGAGGGAGGGGGGCTGCTAATGTGAGAACGCAAAGTTTAGTGGTCAAAGCTCAGAGCTGGTAACCGGAAGGTTGCGGCTAGCTATTACAACTGACCCTTCGAGTAAGTCACTTAACCCCTGAATGCTTCAAGATTATCTGGTGAAATTTAAATCATCTTTCTTTCATTAGGTTAAATTAAAAATTAATCTTAAATCCCACTTGAATTCCTGAAGCACAGAATGTGAAAGTGAGTGGATGAAATGTAAATATATATATATATATATATATATATATATATATATATATATATATATATATATATATAATACTAATAAAATAAGAAAAAAATCAATTCTATTTTATATTTTTACATTAACAATGTAATGAATATTCTATTTATTAAAGCCAAGTATGAATCTCATCAAGTTGGTGTTTAAATTTTATATATATATATATATATATATATATATATATATATATATATATATATATATATGTGTGTATGTATGTATGTATGTATGTATGTATATATATATATATATATATATATATATATATATATATATATATATATATATATATATATATCTCAACATCAGTATCATATAATATATCAGTATCAAAACTACTTTATTGCTTTGTAAAATTAAACGATAAATGACAGTGAATGTTTTCCCTGTGAAAGCCTTGAAAGATGTTTCACCAAAGGAAACAGAAGAGATGCTGCTTTAATCATTTGTCTCTCTTAAAATTCTGTCCCTTGAGCTCTGAATGAAAGCATTATCTGCATAGATAGTCAAATTACACGTTACTGGGGCTCTACTGCCTGCCTGTCTGCCCATTTACAAAGATCAATACATCTGGTTCTCTAAGGACCACAGTTGTTTTGGTCACTTTCCAATATGCTCTTTCTGTTTCACTCAATGTGTCTGTTGTGCTTTATATTCACCTAATTGCTGTCTGTTGCTATGAGGGTCAGAACAAGAACATGTAGCTGCACATGTCTGATTTAAAATCTCACTCAAAATAATTTCTCTTCCATCTTCCATGTCCATCTGCTCTGTTACACCATGTGTTCTGATGCCTTTCTATGTCTTTGAGTCGGAGTCAGGGATATAGCAGTGTGCAAAATTAATAGACACAGCTGCCAGTGGTAGGAAAACTGGCAATGTATTGGCTGTAAATGATGATGGCCATAACACTGTAGAATTATTACTATCCATCCAGACAGACAGACATGAATGTGGCATGACTAGAGCTAAAATATAAAAAAAAAAACCTCCTTGAAATCACAGACAGCCTTTAAATCCTCCCAGAAGGAATCAAACTAAACCAGATAACCTGCCTAACTCATACCTGCACTTAAAATGTTAACCGCCACTCCTGGAGCTCAACTAATTTATCCAGCTATGCGTGTTTGACAGTTAAGGAGATCTTAAGAAACTCACTCCAAAGCTTCACACCTATCTGCAGGTGGCAGTGTACCAGTCACACACTAAACTTGTCTCTGGGGGATTCTGGAACATTCTCCCCACTCCAGGCTGTGGGGAGAAGCTACTGCATGCTCAAAATAGTCCAGACTTTGACTTTTTCAGCTTTGATCAACACCACTGGACTGCAAGGCAAGGAAATTAAAATTGATGGAGCCATTTAAATGCCAAAACTGTTTCCATCCTTTTCCAACACCATCCCGCAGGTCCGTTTTCCCAATGAAGAGCTTATAATCTTTAAGTTGCTATTTTTTTAAACAGAAATATGACTTAACTGGTGTGATACAACACCTGTCCAGGCTACCAGTTCATTGGGTTTGGTTGAAGCTAAAGAAGAAAAGTCTGCTTACTTCAAGCCAAATCTCATCTATGCACACACACACACACCACTATCGCTCCCACACAAGCCCCACGTTATCTCTGAGCGTGGAAAGAGCTTAGTCTGCAAAGGAGCGAAGGCAGGAGAGAGAAAAATGACAGAAAAAGGTAGAGATGAAGGGGGGTGGTAGATTTAAAGAAAGAAGTAATTTCCTTGCTTTTAATAGAAGGAATTATACCCGTGCCCACCATGTGGCAGGAATCCCTGTATGCTTGCCCGCCTATACATACCTGTAGCCACCACTTGATTCGCAGCACCAAATCAAGCATCCTTGCATAAAGCTGATAGCATAGAAGAGCTCATTTTTAGAAGGGGAACAAATGAGCTTCAATACAAACTGAAAAACATGCCTTAACTTCACAGAATCAAGTGCACTCTTTCCTATTGTATCCTCAACCAAGCATATACTGTTCACAAACTCGGCAGCAGACGCTTTGAAAGAAAATGGAACGGATGGTGAAAGCAATTTCAGGGTCACTACTGTTCTTGCAAGGAAAGATAGTATTTACAACTCAATGAATGGCATTCTTTCACTTAGAAAGTACATCAAATTGCATATTGTCTACATGTTGTAATCCTCAAGAAAAAAAAACATTCACAGACGTCAACAAGTCTTAGTTTTTTTATACAGTATTTAAAGTTAAACACATGACCTTGCCAGTATGAATGAGAACTACCTAGATCTTTCATTGACATGAATTGCTTTACAGCTTGTTTTTCTTTTTGCCGGTTATCTGATTCAACAAGCATGTAAACTCAAGTAATTGTATTCTTTATGTAGCAATCTGTTACTAGCATACAGTACAACAGTATAAAACTTTCAAGCAACGTAAACCACAAACCGCATTGTACTAATAAATCAACAACAGTCTAAAATCCTAAAAGAAATTCAGGAGGAATGAACTGCCACAAACATCAAGAAACAGTCCTTGGCCAGGTCCTGTGAGGGATAGACATGTTATTTTTTTAAAATTCAAAACTTTAAAAGCTGTTTATTGGCGTTAAGACGTTTCGTCAGTTTTAACAATTGTTACACAATTGTTACATACTGTACTTCTATCCCTCGCAGCCTCATTTTCATTCCTGTAAAAATTAAATATGACGACATTGACTGAAACTGAAAAGAAGAGCAGAGTGTGAAACAGAACTAGAAATGGATCCAAGCTGGACTGCAGAATGAAATCTTCTACATCTTGCCCCGAAATAACGAAATCAGCCGGTACCAAACCATAAAAGCTAATAGCCACATGGCCTGCAATTACTAAACACTTTCCTCCCAGAATATTGATGCTTAACACCCTGCAATTGTTGGATTGCTTGGGCAGTTTAGCCAGGCTAACTCACAGTGAGCTAATCAGGATGTGGGCTTAATGTCTGGAACTCCACCTACTAAAATTCCATCTGACGTCTCTCTCCTGTCTCGCACCTCCTGAAGTCGCAGGGTGACGAAGACAGATGCCTGGATGGACACAGGCTGCCAAGTCTACGCCAACCGCAGACACTTCCCTGGAGAGCTGGAAGGATGGAGGAGGACGAGGGAGATGGGAGAGGACAGGTGGTGCACCCTGGAGGGACAGAGTGGCAGGACGGGAGCAGCCAAGTAGAGAATATAGGATAGATGAGACCCAAGCAGAAGCAGTCTGCTGTAACCAGCTCATAATAAACTCCACCTCCAACAGGAAGTATTCACTTGTAGCCTATTCTGAGTTCCTGTCCTTCAAGTTCCTTGAAATATCAGACCGCCTCCATTCATGTTTCGTTCCATAGATTCCATTTATTCTCATGTGGATTTTATAAACTCTCTCTTCGAAGTGTCCTGTTCTGCCCTGCAGGATGCAGTGTTCTGGCATATACAGGGTCGATGGCTAGTAGGGGTGACACGGTTCGCGGAAAAAAAACGAACTGTACGGTTCTCCACTCATGTTTCGTCACGCGCTAAGACCGCGGTTCATCTTCAGTCTGACAACGCATCTGCAATATGGTTTGTAACACCACGTAAAAAAAAAAAAAAAAGGGTTCTGCTAATGTGCGCTTCTGTTGATGGATGGGCATTCTGGCTTCCCAGTACATCACAACAACAGCGATTAAAAAAAAAAAAAAAGAGTGGACAAACCATTCACTCTTGTTCAATGCAAGTGCCGTATGTTGGAATATGAGCAGTCATTAATTCCGTCATCACCTGGGTGCTGATAGCGCGCGCGCACACACAGGTGAGACCTGAACAGCACACGTTGATATCTGTATTTAAACCAAACTCATGTAAGCTTTGCCAGTTTTAACATTTAATAGCCAGTGGATGCGAGCTCGCGCGCGCAGTGAGAAGATTTGTGCGTGGGCTCATCAGACGCGCGCAAACCCGCGCAAATATTAAGCTCTCTCTGAGGTATTGTGTTTGAATTAACAAATTCACACAAACATTATGTCAAAATGCCCGTCTTGGTAAGTATCATATATAGCAGACATAGCCGGCTGAACGTACACTGGGTCAGTGCATTCTCTTAAAGTGACAGCACTTTCTTAATATTAATCAAACAGCAACAAAGAAATCACTCACTGCTCTTGATTAGATCGCTTTTGTAACTTTAATAAAGATTAATCTTTAATTTATACAGTCAAATATGCAATGCTGTTTTACATTTGATCACTTTATTCAATTTATGTACCTAAAAACTAATGCTATAGACCTACCTTAAAAAAAACCCTGAAAATCACTGTTTATTTTATGTTTCTTTACTCTACTGTATTTAGTTGTGCTGTTGCTTGTAGTTAGATAGATTATTCTTATTTTCTTTATTTTTATTTGACAGTATAGTTTTTCCCTAAACATACCGAACCGTACCGAAACCGTGACTCTAAAACCGTGATACAAACTGAACCGTGAAAAAGTTGAACCGTTCCACCCCTAATGGCTAGCATCCTCATTTGGTCCGCAGACCACAGGGAGCGTGAAACTGATGACATGACTAGCAAATTAAATTTTTGGTAATACACAGGGTTCCTAATCCTTCTTACCAATTAATTTATGAGACTTTTCCAGCCACTTGTGATTACAAAAAAAAAATTGTAAAAACCAATTTATTAAGACCCCTAGAGGGCCAGCTAATTATTGCTTGATCTCATACAATTTTCTGTGAAAAAATTGAGAAAGTTTCAGCTTGATATTCCTGGTCCCTCCAACAAGTGCATTTATTAAAATTGAAATTAACTGCATATACCAACAATGATCATTTTGACAGATTCACAATGTAAGGGCCATTAATAAACTTAATAAACAGCCAACATGCTAGTAATATTCATGCTAATAATCAACTAATTGGTCCTTAATAGGTCCTTAAAATAAAGTGTTAAAGATTTTCCAGTACACCTGGAACCCCTAAATTTTATTCAAAGTAAACAGCTCTAAAATCAAACAAAACACACAGTACAACGTGGGTAATAGTGATCTCAGTCGTAATCTTAATTGTAGTATTTCTGTAAGAGACACAGTGTTGAGCGAATCAGTTAATTGTGTAACGCACTGGACCTGGTCGAGGGAGACAGAGCATTCATGTTGACACAATAGGAAGCAGTCTTAATATTTTATCGCACATTTGCAGCTCCGTTAACTGGCAGCACCACTCTGATCTCTTTCAGGGATTTAAATTTCTTTAAATCTCCAACTGCAATAAGGACATGACTTTACTTGGTCAGGCGTCCTCATGAATTCAACCTTTCAGTCAGCTCCCTAAAGGCCTGCAGTGGAATCATGAACAGAAAATTGAAGCTGAGGGTCCTTGTCATGGTGCAAGAATACACGTGTAATATATATTATATATATATATATATATATATATATATATACACACACTGTACACACACACACCTGTGCTTTCAAAATTGGAGTATCTGTGTTCTGCATGCAAAACAACAGAATCCATTTTACACCATGAAGAATATCACATTGTTTCCAGCCATGGATGGCCTAATTTCCAATGAATGAATGAGGCGAACATGTTTATGAAGGCTTGGAAATGACAGGAAGCTATTATCAGCCACAGTCTCAATCCCCTCCTTCTGCGAATCAACAGTCATAATGCAGATCAGCAATGAACAGATCATTCGGGGCTCCTTTGTCCCTTTGTCTTTCAAAAAATCATCATGATGTTCAATTTCTGACTCATCTGTCTTAATTTCCTCTTTCCCCCAATGTTTTAAAAGGTGACGATCACATGCCTTGCTTATTCACTATATTCATTTTTTCTATTTATGTCAAGCAGGTAAAGCAAGTGCGTAGCATCATGCCGTGAGGGTGAATGTGAGGTGAAACAGAGAAGTAAGGTAGAGGTGACACTTGAAATGTAAAGATGATGCTTTCTGGGCACAAATAAATAGCATCTTTTTATGCTACCTGTCAGCGTGTTTAACAGCTGTTGTCTTACAGAGCCACAGCACATAAATCGTGGTTACAGACACCATCCGTCGCCCCAAGCCCGATAACATACTGTGTGTTGCACACAGCCTGCCAGACACAAGCTGAAGCCTTCTGCTCATCCTCGCACTGCCTCTGACATTAAAACAGACCAATCCAATATAATCCAACTTCACCAGATGTTGCAGGAACTTCCAGAAAACACAGATGATCATCTGAGTGTAAAGTCGCAACTTTCCATTAAATTTTAATGCTTGACATAAAACTTTGGAAACACTGTAAATCTACCTTGGATGTTTGAGGATTTGCCTTGCAAACGAGGATTTGATCAAATTTGTTTACTATATCTGCCAGCATGTAAGGTGAAGTACGGATGAATTTGGAATAAGCATATCTTTATACAGCAGAAACAGTATGCTAGTGTGCTATTTCCAAGTATGCTAATAATGTGCCAGAAATGGCATTTAAAATTTTCAAATGTTAAAATGTTCAAACCATTTTAGATTGATTTTCTTAGGCACTGTCACAACATTCATAAGACTAACAACACCAGTAATTAAAACTATTACCCACTACGGCTCATGAAGAATGTTTTCCATGTCAAAGCCATGGTATCAAAACAGGAAAAAAAAAATTCTTTTCAACCGATAAAAACTTACCTAACTATTAATTATCTTAATTTCAGTTATTAAGAGCAGAACAGAACATTTTACCAGAAACTGCTTTACATATCAAATAACCCACTTAGCTGACTGTATCATATTATAAGCCACAACGTACTTAAGAGGGAGTAAATGAGCCCAGGCTGGGCGCCATGGACTAGACAGCCAGTAAATAACAAGGGGATCCTCTTCCCTGTTGACAAGGAAACGCCTCCATGAAGTGAGAGCTGTAGTGAGGTCACGCTGGCAGAATCCAGCCACGTCATGAAGAGGCTGTGCGCTTCACTCTGCACTCACAAGAATTGAAACCCGACTCTGACCACTTTCAACATCTCGGGACTGCATGAAAATAACCCTCCGAGCGGGAATGATGTCAGTGTTGTAGTGCACCAGCCTGTGTTAAACCAGGACCTTACTGCTGAACTCACTGAGCCATGTAAACAAGCTGCTTTCAGCCTTTTCACATTTACAGTTTGTGCAAACACTTTGAGAGGTGAACAGAGTCTCTGACTTTAAAATCTAAATCATTCCGGAAAGTTACTGAAAATCTTGTGGCATTGTACAAAATGCCACCAATACAGAAAAATACTGGAGAAAAAGACTATCAGTTCTGAGTTCAATATGAGGTAAAGTCGCAGCAGATCTTTTTTTCTGTATTGTGATGTATATCTAAGTGAAATGGGTCAATAATGTGGGGGAAAAAAAACATAGGGCGGGTCTTGGTTCAGTCTGCTGGTTGTTGATTGGATAGAGGAAGATTTTATTGTGAGCTTGCAGTCAATTGTAAGAAAGGGGCAGGGTTTATGTGGACTAAATGATCCACTAAATCCATCATGGGTCACCATTAGGTCTGTCGTTTCATCGGAAGATAGAGTTATGACACTGATTAAAAATTTATGGACTCAATAAGCAGCATTGGTTGCATGATATCACTTGACACAAAAAATAATTGACTTGTTATTTATTCTGTGGCCCAACCGGCTCCAAAGTTATCTGCTCCATGAGAAACAGTTTTTGTCCTAACCACTTGCAACCACAATAGTGTTTGGTTTCTATTTTTGTGGTGTCACAAAACAAAGCACCATCCACACTAACAACTAAATGGACGGAAGTATTGACCCTCATGTATTAAAACATCATACTGTACATGGACAGAGTCAGCTTGGGACAGCTTGGGACTCTTATTGTCCTTTCCAAAAAGCATTACCGTGTTCATGTTTGCCTGATAAGAAATACTAATCATAATTGCATTGTTTATCATAAAAGCAATTATGATAACACTTCCAATTAAATTAATAAATGCAATAATTATAATTTATGCCACTATCTATAAAAAAATAACATCCCAGATGAGAAAACGCATTAGTGTAATTACAAAGTCGTACAAAGTTGCCATGAGGCAACTTCCATCAGTTTTCTATAAAATAGTTAGATAAAGTTGAGGAGTTAACAACATCCAATTAACGTAAAGATGCAGCAAATAAATCATGATGTAGAAGTATATGTTAAAAGTAATTTGTGGACTATGGTAACGGTCTTAAGTAATGTGTCTGTCATTTTTTCTGAAAGGTGATAAAGTCAAGGAAAGTAATAGGTTGCCATATTTTCTGTGGTAATAAAACAAGCTGCCACAAATACGGTCGAACTTAACGTGCACTGAAGACTAGAAATTACTTGAAGCTTGGCTCGGGACAATATCACTGAGGGATGTCATTCAAAAGGATCAATGAACTGCAATCAAGAACTCCTTCACTTCCTGTGCCAGTTCCACGGTGTTTAGCATTTAATTGCTGCCCCACTCTATACCAGCTTCCCGCTATCTGATTGCTGCAGAGGGAACAGCTGCTCAGGGTATCCTGCAGAGCAACGAAGAGAAAGTGAGAGAAACAGAGAGCTTAGATGAAGAAAGCTGCAACGCTTGCCCTGCAACAACCACAAGATCATCTCCCTTTACCAAAACAAGAAACCCTTTAGCTCCACATTTTAGAGCTGGGTAAGATGTTCTGAGTCAGTTTCAGGTATCAAAGAAGAAAGTAAACATTTATATTGACTGTTTTTAAGTGAAATGCTTGCTGTCATTTAAGTACAAGCATTTTTCTGACCACACGACATGCCTTGTACTAACCATAGCTAACCACAGGAGCAATTTCAGGGAGTAAATGATGATTTAAGAGGGGTGCGATTAAGAAGATGAGCGTCATTTTCCTCCATTTTACACTGCGTTTTCAGTTTAGATGTGCCAGCTTCCTGTCTGCGCACATAAGATGCGTGAAATGAAATGTTGTGGCGTGTGCTGTGATTCAATCTGGAAAAGGCGTCAATAACTCGCTGGGGTATTGCGGAGGCTCTTGGTTGAGCTTGGCTGAATGTGTTCAGTAGTGCATTTTGCTCCCATTCTCAGGGGTGCTGCAACAGTCATTGAAGATTTGGTGCATAAACACATCGGTTTTTCCCTCCATCTCTGTCTGTAGAAGAGACATTCATCACCTCAACATGCCTTTTATTTCGCACCGACACTCAATAGTAATTTGTGTTCATTACCCTTTGGTTTTCCATGACATAGGTGTAAAACATATTGACTATGTATCAACGGAAAATGTCATTTCCGTTTGAGTCGCCGTGTGCGAGGGATGTCAAGTTCATCGATAATTTGTGCCGGCAATAAATGTCAGTGTGATGGGAAAGTGTTGCGATATCCACCAGTGTGGTCGCCCAAAGACATTCATCAGTCGAGACAAAAAGGTGGCAAAAAAAGGCCATCCCACCTGATCCCTGGTGCAAATTTATCCTGACACGGGATGGACGCAAACGACCACTGTGGCTCGACAGGCAGTTAAATTTATGCTTGAAGAGTTATACATTTGCGCTGGAGACTGCCTAATAGAAAAAAAACTGCAGTCCTCTTACAGCTAACGCTGTAAACAACCTCAAAGTTTCACTTTTATGTTGGATTCAATTTGGTTTACAGAGATAGAGAGGTAGAGAGAAAATAAGTCGAAGCTTCCCAGCATGCACAATTTTAACACAATTAGGAAATCATCACTCTAAGACCTGCATTAGCATCCTGTGCGAGCGATGCAGATGAAAGATGGTGGCAATAAACAGCATGTTCACATTGCTGTTGCTTTCTCCTGATGGGCCAAGCAGTGCTGTATGAGATAAGTTAAGCTCCTAAAATTAGTTATGATACTGAAAATGAATAGGAACATGATCCAAACTGGGTGGGATCGTTTAAACTAGAGGCTCTCAACAGGTTTTGCTTCAAAAGTGGTGGTTTTTACATCCAATTCACACTGAATATCAACTTAACAGTAATAAAACTGTTTGTTGTATAAAAGTAAACAACAAATGCCCTTAAGTTTAATTTTAATGACCTTTAACCAAATGAAACAACGAGAACTCCTTGCAACAACACTCCTATATTTAAGAGATGGACTACATACAGTAGAGAGAGACTGAGATTGACTGCTCTTGTGTTGAACATTTGCCACAGTGTCAGGAAGCCTCTGGCATCCTCAATTGTCAGTTGTAGTATGCAATGGGCGAGAAGAGTGCAGCAGAAGCCAGGATAGTGACAATCTTGGGGAGGTTTAGTTTAGACAGGTAACTAATAGAGCAATCATAGATTTTCCCAGTAGTCAAACTCTCACTGAAGGCAGACAGAAGAAACAAAGTCTTGCTGGGAGGTGTAAATTAGTCTGAAGGATTTGCAGATAATCCAAACTAATTTTCTCTCTTTCACAAAAAAACAAATAATAATCATCTTGTTTCTTCGAAATGCCAATGGGGCGGGAGAGGCTGAGAACAGCTGGCCAATGTGAAATAACTTTCAATAAGGGCTTAGTCACTCTGTGTCTGCACTCATGAAAGGATGCTGAATGGAAAGCTGATGATTTAGAAGGAGACAATGTGTGTGGGCACTAGCAGACAATCATAAAAAAAACATAATAATAGAAAGAAGAAAAAACAAGGCAGTTTATGCCTCAGTGGTGCAACAATGAGGGTCAGAGACATGCCCATGCAAGAAGTCTGCATGGACCACTCATGCCCCCTTTCGAATGCAGTTTTGTGCATTTCCATTGTGGTAAAGCAGATTCCAAAGTGAGAAATGTCTTCATACAAGCATCAGAGGCCATCTTTATTTCCCTCATCATTCTAAAATACAATAATAAAAATAACTTTACAAACATCATGTGAATTGATTGTTATAAATTCTATATAGATTTTATTTATAAAGCAGCTCACAATAGCAAAAAGGCGCTAAATCACACTAAAGACATACAAAAGTCAAACTGTTCACATCTATAAAATAATATATTTATAATTATGTTAATTAATTGCTATAAAATTTATTTTACTTCTGACTGTTGCATCATAAGCAGATTATAATATCATGAATGCTGTAGTAAATTATTTTAGACAGTGTCTCTTCATTTTTTTTAAAGAAACCATGCAAGAGAAACATTTTGAAACTGTTTTGCATGTTCCAATTAGCTATGCTGTTCGGTTGATTCCTTTTCTCCCATACGGACCAATTATTTTAAAATTTTCTCATTTCATTCAGTTGATTTGAGTCCAGTAATGCAGTGTGTGGCTGTCACATCATTTAGCTAGGCTTAAACACAACTGAAGGTAACATTTTGCACGTGTCTAACTATAGCACGAATGCTCAATGTAAATACATTTACGGTAATTGTCATGGCAAGTAACGTACTTAAAATTGTAGTTGTGCCTAATGTTACAGTATGACAGGTTCCACCTCATTAACAGGACCAAAAATCAATCCTAGACCAACAGTTTCCACCTCCACCATCTCACATTCCAAGAAAATGACAATCCAATTCAGTCTTGTACAAATCTGAATACTCCTACGGTCAACAGGCCAAACAGCACTAACTCAATTTAATACAGTAATTCCTCTTCTGTCAGCTTTCGAATGAAGCTCAAATGCAGACATACACTGTGCAACATCATCAAGACTGTCAAAAACTTATGTTGCATGTGCATACAGTATTTGCATGCAAATCGACAGCACTTGAACCAGAAAATTTGGTTTTGATGAAAATGCAAACAAGCTAACAACCACTGAACAAAACAAATATGACAACCTCCCCAGTGAAAAACAGTCAGGAAGTTGATTGACAAATCCCCAAAAAAAGAAGAATCGACAGTATCCATTAAAAAAACTTAAACAAATGCACCCATGGTTACTCAGTGATAACAGTAATGTAATTAATACTAAAACAACACAGCTGCCAGAGAGTCCACCAAGTTTTTTTCCCCCACTCTAGTCTGCTGTGCTAACAATTTATTAGCATTTATATAGACTTTGAAAAGCAGCTGAATCCCCTGAATCACCCCTTTGAAGAACATTTATTTACCTTAACTTTTCGCACTCGGCCAAGACATTGTTCGTACGGGAGCTGTGATGATGTCACTGACCTCCTGCGGCGATCAAACAGTCATATACCCACCTGAGCTCCTTTTGAAGTGCGAGCTGTGTTGGACTGTTTTCCCTGTGGAGCCCTGATAAGTGCATTAATGCTGATCTGGACTTGTCACGATAACATGCCCACTGAGAAAGGCGCCCATCCAGCAGCCTCTTCCCACTCTGTTCTGAAGAAAAGTGTCTGTCCCCCGTCTTCACCCGCCTTGAGAGAACTGGCTATGTCTCTGTGCTAATAAGACCTTCTCATTAGCATTCAGCGCTAACGGTCGCCCATGCCCCGCAGTGTAGCGCTCGGGTCTCCTGGTCTGAATTCTGAGTGTCAAATGGGTGTGTAGCGGCAAATGAAATGAATGTGTTGCCCCGGATGGGTAGACAGAGGTGAAGAGGGAACGTCTGCTCAAACCTGGTGGTGCAGGTTCAGCCACGACGCTCCTGTCAATCAAGCTTAGAGCCGTGTCAGACCAGGCATCTGCAGTGATGTGACAGCGTGCAAACGGAAGCAAGCAAATCAGCCTAGGAAGCAGGAAGGTTGGCACGCAATGAGATAATTCTTGTTGTGCTGCGAGAGTGAGTTTTAAAAATGCATTTAGAAGCCGGCCAAACAAAAGAGCCCTTGGATTTTGCTCACTTTATCATTTATATGCATTCTGCAAAAATAAATTAGGGTGCCAATTATGGTAAACATGGAGGAATGAGCAAACAAGCAAGCAAACAAACAATGCTGCAATGTCCTGATGATTAACCCGCATGTTCTGTTTGGGGTCAGGGAGATGCTAAGCTGCCTGATTTTACATTTATTTACAATACAGTATGTTCCACACAACATCAGAGTGAAGCATTGCCTATGTGTGTCCGCTATGTACATGGCAATGGCATGAAGCTTGCTGTTCTACATACAGTCTCGTGTAAGCATAGGCATAATGTTGAGAGTACCTGTTTCTCACAGAGGGCGATGAGTGAACTCTATCGCAGTTTGACAGAGATGGCCTCCCACAAGAGCAGGGCATCAGGATATACTCAGGGCTTAGAGCGTACTCAATCCACAAGGAAGAAAAGTCATGCCGCGCGCGGATCTCTCCCATCACAACTTCTTAGCTGGTTGTGTAACCTACTGTGTGGGCTACGCGTATCATCTCTCTCCCAAGTAGTGATTCGTCATGCCAAGTGTGTGAAGCAGAAAGCTAGCGCAAATCCGACAGTCAATGCCGGAGCTCAGAGGGACTGTGTTGACTGTGACATTTCAGTGTTGTGTAACTACACCTCAAAACCGCCTTCAGATTGGTGCATTTGGTTTGTGATCTCTGCTCTTCTTTGCACTGAGTGTGAGATGTGAAGTATATGGGCAAACACACTCTTAAAACATGTTTGGGTTCTTTGATCCACTTCTACACTTTTCTCACACACCAAGAGCCTGATCTGGAACAGTTCAGGGGAGCGGATAGAGGTCAGAATGACCTCCAAAAGCTCTTGATTTAGAACCAGGTTCCACTAAAATCAAGAGCTGGGATAATGTCCTTACCAAAGTTTTAAAAACTCTTGAAGACAGCAATGCATTGTTTGTGGGCAGGTTATAAAGTAACAGTTACGTCATAACTCGCACTGTTAGAACTTTTTTGTATCTTTAGTGGTACAACAGTTGTCACTGAGGCAGTACCTTCTAAAGGTTCACTTTTATACCTCATCTACCCCTAAAAGGCACATATTCATACCTTCTTGACAGTACTGCCCCAGTGATAAACTGTTGTACCCCTAAAGGCATAAGCACCAGCACCATTCTAAACAAAAAGTGCCTGAAAGAAACCAAAAGGCTACATATTTAGAGTCACTGAAGTTTATTTGCAAGAACCTTGACATAATGACAACACTACATCTCCACAACAAGCTCACAGAGCACTTTATTTTGTGTAAGTGTACTCGAGACCCTACACTAAGGTCACAGACTTCCATCTGTCAGCAAGAATTTCCATATCGCCCTTGACCCACTTTTCTTTGACATCTGACACATCATAGGCAGGATCCCCATGGAGGGCAGCTTGAACATGTACACTTTTGAACCCTCTCAATGGCTTCTGTACAGGTTCCATAACTCCATAATCCTGCCAGGTGGAGGAACAGCTGATCTAGGCCCAGTGGCGTTGGCTTCACAGACTTGGTCATTTTCACCTCTGATGAGCACAGCACTGGAGAGAAGCTATCTGTCGCACTGCAGACTAACATAGGTCATAGGGTCTCAGGACACATCTTTCAAAGGGAACAAAACTCAGCCCTTATCTTTTTTGCTCAAAAGCCTGGCAAGCTTGAAAACTCATTATTGCTGCCTTGTTGCAGAGTCAGGGTATGGTGGGGATAACAAACTTTATGGACAGTTTCCCAACAGATATATTTAAGGTTTGTTAGGCACTGACACTGAGCCAAACAGAAACGCCTTAAGGGTTTCCTTGTAACTAAGGCCGATTCGGCCTTGAATAGTATTGGCAGGAAACAGTTGGTTGTCTTTTTGTGGAAAGTGCCAGCAGTGCAGTCCCCCACCCCCCTTCATTTATTTTTCTCTCTTTCAATCTCACTTTTCTCGCCAAGTTGTTCATTTCCTGCCTCATGGGTGCGGATGAGGATGAATTGGGTATTTCCTCACTGAAAAGCTTTGCGGATTCTCCACAGATCATATGGCTCAATTAAAGGCTTGCTTTTACATGCAAACCACATTACGCTAATACTAGGTACTGCTGAAGACAAGGAACAACTTAACGAGAAGGGTCACAAAACGTTACTAAACCAAAACTAGTTAGTAAGTCAGCGCACACACAGTACATTACACAGAGCTGAAATACAGGCAAGAAAACAACAATTGCATGAAAAATCCCATATTCAATGCCATGACTTTTGAAATTGTACATAAAAGCTTTGCCTGGAAAACCCACAGGCTCTTTCAGCAACAATAATTCAGTAGGAGCTGGGTTTTCCTAAAGCCAAAAGAGAGGCATCCAAACTGAATGAATGGCTGAAGGAGGTGGCGTGAATCCTCCTACCCAGCAGTGTGGGTAATTATTTCAAAAAGCTGTTTGTACTGCGGGCGACATCAGCTTAAGACATGGCACAGGAACATGGAGCAACACTACCTTAAGGGAAGGCACCAGAGAAGAGGAGAAAGACACAGGTATGGTATACTGTAGTATAATTATAATTATATGTATAATTATAGCTATGTCAATAATGAAAACACATTGTGTGACTTGTTTGATTTCAATATATTTCACACTATTTGAAATACAGTGACAACTATACGCAAACATACCAAAAAGGCCTCAGTTTTACTTTTTTGGGACCAGTTATAGCATGCATACCATTTTAAAAAAGATGAATTACTGCTTTAGTCCACATGAATCAGAACATTTCACAATGTAAACACACTCACTGTGACTTTCAGTCTAGGGCAGCAACAGCGCCCATTCACACAGGACACGTTCTCACTTGGGTTTTGGAAACTAGGGTACAGAGAAGTGTTTTAAAAATGTGAACTATATTTAACTTGACACACTGTCTCAAAAAATATGAGTATGGCACTAGAGTAAACATGACCAGTGACCACAACATCCATTCTTAGTATACAGGTCTATCTGACATAGTAAATGTCCTAATGGAATGTCCTATTAAGGAGAGAGGCTAGTTAAATCTTGTCCCTGTGGACTAAACAAAAGTTCAAGTATTCAATATTTATGAAGTCCACTGTGACAGTTTAGTTCGGGAAAAAAAGTCTCGAAATGCCTAAGTTAAATGTTAAAAAAGTGAGAAATTAATTCAAAAGAGTCAAGGACAACATTCTTTTGATTTTGACAACAACTCCATACCTTTGGGTGCGCCACACTGGAAAGCAAAGTCTCAGAACTGTTTTCCAAACATACTGAGGAGTGTGACTCTGCCAGATGGATTTGTGTGCACTTCGTGGCCCCAATTTCCTTTCGTAACACACTTCATTAACAGTATGTTAATCTCAGGTTTGTTGATATGACTTTGAGAATCCATTTTGCTCTCTGTCTCCTAGTGTATCTATCCCTCTGTCTCTCATCAACCTTCATTCGCAACTTTCTCATCGACTGCCTCTTGTATAGAGTGCGGCGGTTTCAAAAACGGAGCGTACGGAGGATTCGTTCGTGCCATTTACTCACTTGAAAATCTCATCTGTAGCCCAGAGCTGCACCATTAGCATATGCTACGAGCGCCAAAGGAAGTGTTAGCGCTAATTACTATATACACTCTAACACAGAACAAAGTTCTGAAGAGCTTAATGACACCAATGACTTCCAACCACAAAAATAGTGCTATGCTTCACGTTATAAGATTTTCTTATGAAGATGTTCAGTATTGATGCAATTCAGATGTCTTTCCTTCGTGTACTTCAACACAGCAGGTTCGGCTGACTTCCACAGCTAAAAATCAACAAAGATATGAGCACCCAAAACACTTTATTCTATAAGAGCATATCATTCCCGAGCAGAACACTGAATGTACCCAAAGCACTCGTCATGCACACACAAATGGCTTTTGACTAAAATATCTTTTTCTTCTAGAAAGTTCCGCTGTTTATGACTGGAAAAAAGCATTTTATGAAATGCAGAATTGATTACAGCTTTGCAATGATAAAATTGTCACTCAAAATAAGTTGAGAAGCAGATGAAAAATGGAATGAAAAGCAGCAGTGCATACAAATGTGACTGCAGCAAATAAGACCACAGAAAAGGATAAAGTAGAACTTGCCTTTCAATCAATACAGCGACAAGCACAAAAATCTCCAGGCCCAGTACACGAGCATATTAATCAAAGCAGGTAGGGTAGATAAAAGAGTCTTACTTTACATTGAACTTTCCATGGTTACAATTATTAACACAGAATGTCTGATTTTGTGTTCTCTGGATGTGTGCATCACAAAACCATTGAAATAAAATGTGCATGTGATACAATAAAAAGATTAAACAGACTGTAAAAAGAAATCATTAATACAATGATTTAAGAGGAGAATCATACCTGATTCTGCTGCTAAAGTGGCTGTCCTGAGCATATTTTAAAATATCAATGGGATGCCAGCAGTACATAAACCACCAACTGTTATTTTACCCAAAAAGTTGGTCAAGTTGTACATGGCAGCACAACAAATAAAATTTGGCTTTACTTATGGTATTTGACAAAATGTCAAAATAAATGAGAATAAGAGTTGTGTTGGAAGGAAAAAAAAAAAAAAAAAAAAAAAAAAAAACTCCACACATCACAGAATTTCCTATCTAGACAAGATTAGATTTCTCATGAGGTAGTCATAAAAAAGTCAGACTGTGGAGACCTGCCACAGTCTAATCTGTCCCACCACAGTTTAATAATGAACTGAACAGATTTTTACATTTCTCATAATAGCATAAAAGATCTCTTACATTTTGTTATTATACGGTATTGCTTTGGCAAAGCATCTGTTAGTTGAACTAAAATAGCATATCACAAAATGGCTTGGTGACAGGCTTAATTAAATAAGTATACAGTCTGTCACGCTATGTGTTTCAAAGCAAAATGCGTTCATGAGAGCAGCTTGTGATCCAGTGTGAATGTGATGTGGATTGAGACTTTATCACATCTAAAAAAAAAAAAAAAAGAAAAAAAAAAAGTTTGATTCCACTGTAAAGTCCAGGTACAAGTCAATGCAAATACTTTTTACTCTGTTCAATATGGTCACTGAAAAGAGCTTGGAGCTCCTAATTTTGCTCTCAGAAAGCACCAGGTTGATGCATTTAATTTTAAAATCTACAAAAAAGTCCTCTAGAAGGACCACGGTCCACCCCATGTAGTCACACAAAATCCTATAAGGACGCTAATTTGGTCTTTTTACAAATGTTGTTTGAGAACAACGCAGCCATGTTCGGTTCTGACGGGCAACAAACTAATGCACCACTGGCTTCTAAACCCCATTAATGAAGGCCAATGCCAAAATACATTCTGTTTTAGACCCATAATACACCTGATTCAACAACTACACTCATCAGATATCTGATTTATTGAATCAGGTGTGTTAGCTTGGGCTTTGAATGAAAGATTTCTGTCATGGAACCTAGCAATATGGATGGAAATCAGATTACTGCACCAAATACAAAGTACAGTTAAGATCAAACAAAGTTAAGCTCATCACTTGCAAACCACAAATTTGCATGGGTCTAGACACTACGAATGTCAAAGAACCATAAGAACACTAGCTAGGACTTAGGTTAACAATAGTCGTGAAAGACTCAGTCACAGTGGGAGACCTTGAGTGCCCTTAAACTTGTACATTAATGAAGGGAAAAGAGTATTCTTGGGTATCACTTATAACAGAGTTGTCTACCATTAGTTAACAGGAAAAACCACAGAACATGCATTACAAACTAAGGGTTACCTAAAGTCAACTTTTTTTCTCCTTAGAATTGCAAACTAAAAAGAAACTTTACTGAAGAAACTACTTAAAAAAAAAAAAAAAAAAAACCTCAAAGGAACTCCAGGGTATACTGCACAAAAAAAAAAAACCTTCTCAAAACAGACACTTCAGATCTGACTGGCTGGTTTCGCGCAGCTTCTGGGAGTATTATGTTTTTAATCGATCTGCCAAGAAACAAATTAAAATTATAAAAATGGTTTGTATGAGACACTTATCAAGTAGATATAAATAATTCATATTGACTTAGGGTTACGTCTAATTTTTTATTTTCTTGACCCTAAATATAGAATAAAATAAAAAAAATAAAACAGTCAAACAGCCTTTTCCTGTGTAAGAGAACAAGCTGCAACGCAAAACTTAACATCGATGAAACTGCAAAGAATGTGACTCTGGCCGGTGTGCTGAGGCTTTCAATTTTTTCACCAAAATGCTCTTCACAAGCCCTTCCATCTGAACTACAGTACATCAAAGGGGAAAAACTTGCTGATTAATCTTCACAAGAACATTCACTCAGGGTTTCCTTCGAACAACACATCATTCTCTACCAATTCTCATATGAACAAAGGTTTCATTGTGTAACTCCAGACTAAAATATCTTTTGATCTAGCTGACAGTCAGACAGACAAATACAAAACCAAAAAGGTCATAATTTATTACGTTTCTTAACACAGTACAGTAGAAACAGAGGGTTGGTTTTCCATGTAAATGGACTGTTGATCTTTTTTTCTCCTTCTGTCGTCTTGTTACTTTTTTAAAATTATTAAATGCCATCCTTCAGTTAGAAAAACAGTCCTCGAAAGTGACAGTAAATTGCAAGAGAATGTGCAACCTGATGTATCTAGACTACTGAGACTAGTAACTGTTTTTATGAGCTGTGTCATTTATTTTGTAACACAATATATGAGATTTACTCACACACATACATCAGCTTGTCTCTCAGCACTAGAAAACATTCATTTTCACCTGTATAAAGTTAATTACGCTGTAAAACATAATACATGGACAGAATATTGTTAATGCTGCTACTGTGCAGTGATAGACAGATTTGTTTATAAAGCAGTCATAGCCGTGCTTTATTCTAAATAAAACACTACTGACCAACCAACATAAAGGACTATTTGTTTTATAAGAATTAAGTCACGTGATATCCTGCTCCAAGTTCATTTCTGTGTTTTTTTTTCTGATCCTCAGTCAGTTCAAACTGAATCACACAAACTGGGAATACAACAGGTACACTGATGTTACCATATTAAAGTGATACACATTCCAGCTGAGATGCTACAGGCAAGTACATTTAAAATGCTTATTATTTGTTTTCCTGGCTGAGTTCTGAATTTGACAGACATTTATAGTATGGTAGAGGCTATAAAAATTTTCACTGGTATTTTAATGAAAGTTAAGTGTGTTTATAACTTCTAAACGGAGTAGAATCAAGTGTTAAGCTTTATAGATATAATGCTATTAAACATGTTGAATGCAGAGAACTATGTGGTCCATCACACTGTGTGGAACATTCTGGAAGAACAACTTAAAAACCAGTCGATGCATTCAACAGGGGAAGCATCTGTAAGCTGTGGCTCAGGCAACAGCAGACTGAGTGATCGCTCAGATTTCCTCCCAATTATCTAGACATCATGTCAATGTGGTAATTGGCCAGAGCGCCCAGACTGGTCATGTTTCTTTAGCATTTACCCTTTGACTGCAGAAAAGACAACATTATGGTATTATATGTGTTCTACACATCACACAGCTTTAGAGGTTGGTCTGCATACATAGTGACTATCCAGCGACTAAAGCACACGCCATGCAAGTGATCAGAGTGGCTAAGACAGCTGAAATGCTCACTGAGAAAAAGGTTTGCGTGATAAAACCCTCTTGGGGATTTTCAGAGTACCACCCTTTCAGCCATACACGTGTGCTCCCAGTTGTCTTCTTAATGCAAGTATTGTGCTTTTTGAGTTAAGCTAGAGAAACAGGTAATTCACTGAAGCACATCAGCCCCAAACAACCACAAAAGCCTCTAAAACATTGATATAAGCATAACTTTGCAGTAAGTTTGAATGTGCTGAATTTGACAGAATTTAAAGGAATAGTTCACCCAAAAGTGAAAATTCTGTCATTAATTACAGTACTCAGCCTCATGTCGTTCCAAATCCGTAAGACCTTCGTTCATCTTCGGAACACAAATTAAGATATATTTGATGAAATGCGAGAGCCTACTGACCCTGCATAGACAGCAACACAACTGACATGTTCAAGGCCCAGAAAGGTAGTAAGGACATTGTTAAAATAGTCCATGTGACATCAGTGGTTCATCCATAATATTATGAAGCTATTTTTGTTTTCTTTTGTGCACAAAAAGTATTCTCACAGCTTCATAAAATTACGGTTTAAGCACTGATGTCACATGGACTATTTTAACAATGTCCTTACTACCTTTCTGGGTCTGGAACGTGTCAGTTGCACTGCTGTCTATGCAGGGTCAGAAAGCTCTCGGATTTCATCAAAAATATCTTAATTTGTCTTCCGAAGATGAACGAAGGTCTTACACAGTTTGGAACAATTAATTACAATTAATTCATTTTTGGGTGAACTATCTCTTTAACTTAACATATATATATATATATATATATTAGGGCTGTCAAGTTATTAATCGCGATTAATCGCATCCGAAATAAAAGTTTTTGTTTACATAATATATGTATGTGTACTGTGTATATTTATTATGTATATATAAATACAAACACATGCATATGTATTTTGAAAATATTTACATGTATATACATTTTATATATTTATATTCTTATATTTTATATTATATATTTAATATATAAACAACATATTTTTCTTAAATATATACATGAATGTGTTTGTACTTATATATACAAAATTAATATAAACAGTACACACACATATATTATGTAAACAAAAACTTTTATTTCGGATGCGATTAATCGCGATTAATAACTTGACAGCCCTAATATATATATATATATATATATATATATATATATATATATATATATTAGGGCTGTCAAACGATTAATCGCATCCAAAATAAAAGTTTTTGTTTACACAATATATGTGTGTCTTCTGTATATATTTATTTTGTATATATAAAGACACACGCATACAGTATATATTTTGAAAATATTTACATGTATTTAAAAGTTTATATTTATATTCATATAATTTATATTATATAAAAATATATTTAATATATAAATATAACATGTTTTTCTTAAATATATACATGCATGTGTTTGTATTTATATATACATAATAAATATACACAGTATACACACATATATTATGTAAACAAAAACTTTTATTTGGGATGCGATTAATCGCGATTAATTTTTTGACAGCACTAATATATATATATATATGCACATATACAGTATATGTTTTTGATTCTGTTCTGATGCAGTTTATAAATCAATCAGGTCACTCTAAAAGAAATGCATTTAAAATTTCAAAGCATGAAGCTTTTCCTGAAAATAATCCTATAATCAGCATCGGTCTGTGCATTGGTCAGCACTTTTACTTCATAAATCACAAGGAAACTGGCCAAAAACTACACATTCTCCGAAATAAATGGCCCTAATAATAAACTCATTTTTACCACTCCACTCCAGCAAAGCAAATGGCACTGGTGTCACCTCTGCAATGACACCAGTAATGGACTGAGAAAGCTTCTTTCATCACCTGCAACGACACATCTGAACACTCATTGATCATTTGGTTCACTCCGCTCCCAAAAAGTATCTGCAGCAATCAATTTGCACACCATGCTAGCAGGCTTTAATTACGGCGCTTTGTCAAGTAATCACACACATAATTATGGCAGGAGCGCTCCTCGTGATGCTCAACGACAAACCGATTCATGTCCCTCTGATGCTCTTTTCATTTCTCTGGCTACATCAGGGTGAGTTTTGTGCTGGAGATAAACACACATGCTCCACATGAGCGTAGACTGAGAAAGAGCAAGTAATTTTCAGCGAAAATTAGGATGAGATTGTTGGGCCGCACAAGTGTCCCGCGTCCCCAGCTGCGCTCAATAATCCCAATTGGCTGTTGACGTGGGGAGGCTTTGCTGTTCACGCTAGCGCTCTCCTTTCCTCGCTAGCACTAAACTGCTATGATAAAAACACAGTTTTCCCCAAGCCAATTAGCAGTATGCTTCTATTCCGTCATTGGAAAGGACTTGAAGGGAAGGGAATCTCTCACGCCTAGAGCCTCAACAGGGTATGCTAACAAGCCCCATGTGCCTAGCTGCCACTAAGCAATGCGAAAAGAAAAACACCTGAGGCAATGCTAGCATTGTCACTCATTGTGTCAGTACAGCAGCCCCTTTGAACATCCACAAATCATGAGTTTCAATTACACAAAATGCATGAGTTTATAGGTTGCAGATTTATACAATATATTCCCACTGTTTACAGTCTTCAAATATGAAGCTTTGAGGGGACTTTGAGGAATAAAGGTACCATGTGACCACTGAGAACTGCTGAAGCGGGCCGCTGAGACTCACTGAATCCTAGTTAACTGCTCCCTCAGAGCAAAAAAAGGGGCACCTGGTGAGGAAAAGGTGGTGAAGGAGTGGTCGACCATGCAGGGTATTGTTGCGTTGGTTTGTCCTGCTTACAAACACCACATATAACTGCTATTTTTTAGATTCTCTCAGTAAGATAAGGACTGGAGTCTGCTGCTGTACTCTCCATCAAATGCAAAACACTTTGAAGGGTTTGTTTCAACAAGTCCTTCAAGACTGGTACTTTGGTTTAAAGAAGAGAGAAAAAAAAAAAAAAAAAAAGATGTCAAAATATGAGGCATTTCAGTTTAAATAATTAAATAGGTCTATTGTATTCTTTAATATGAGATTTATTTGATGAGGAGGTTTATTTATCATTTGATACCTCATTTTTTCTACAACTTGAAATTCGTTGCCTTTTTTACTTACTGTTTATAATCTGTTCTAATCACATTGCATTGTTCAAATTGAATTTGTTAATTTGTATAATAATATTTACATTAAACAAGGTTTCTGCAGGTTTTATGAAGGTAAGTTTAAGACTAAATTTATGACCTTTTTAAGAAAATGTAATAGCTCTGCTCTAAACCACTAGAATATGGAAATAGCTTTTACTGTACCTGTACAAATAATACTGTTCCATCAGTGTTTTTGTCTTGTTTTCTGGTGTAAATATCTAATGATTCACAAATCAAGATAAACTGACTTGAGAAGAAAAATGACACAAGATAAGCCTTGTTTTTCTGTGAAACTGATCAAAATGAAGTGTTTATAATTAAAAAAAGAAGTAATATCTGCCAATGGGCTCTGAAAAAATACTTAATTCAAAAGGAAAACAAGTTTTCATTCCCAATTGACAGATATTTGTTTTCACGAATGCTCTGTATCGAGTACACTACCGCTACTGCTCAACATCACATTCAGAAATAAAAAATGTGCAAGGTGCCATTAGGAATGCCCTCACGGTCAGTCTTCTGTCAAAGAGTTTGTGAGTTTCAATGATGGTAATTTAAATGGGCAGTGAAGGAATAAATTAACTCTGTCATTCACCGAGTGGGAATTCACAACTTGTCACAATGTCATGTATAATATTTCACTTTCCTCCATACAGTGAGGGTGCACCTTGGGTATTTTGTCACCTGTGAATGAGATCCTGAGCGGAAAGCAATAATGGCTGTTTAAAACACACATGACTATAATAAATAGATTAACACACACAAGCACTTAGATTAACACAAATATAAAAAGGAACCAGGGCCAGCTGCTTAAAATCCAGTGAACAAGATACAGTAGTAAAAAAAAAAACATTACAAGTCTTACTGATCTAAAACTTTTGAATGGTAGTTTATATCAGTTAATGGATTAAATTTAAAAGCTTTAAAATACTAAAACTAAAACTACAGCATTAAACGAATAGTTCACCCAAAAATGACAATTTTGTCATCATTTACTCACTCTCATGTCGTTCCAAACCTGTGTAAGATTCTTTTTTATGTTGAACATAAAAGAATATATTTTGAAGAACCAAAGAGTTGTTGGTCCCCATTGACTTCCATAGTAGGGAAATAAATACTATGGAAGTCAATGGGGACCATCAACTGTTTGATTACCAGCATTCTTCAAAATATCTTCTTTTATGTTCAACATAAGAAAGAAACTCATACAGGTTTGGAATGACATGAGGGTGAGTAAATGATGACAATTTTCATTTTTGTGTGAACTATCCCTTTAACTAAATTTAAAAATTATAAATACTAAAATTCAAAATAATAACCCCTCCAGCAATCAATCGTAGACAAATAAATGGAAGGACCAACCATATGGAACAAGGAAAGACAAAGGTTTGCTGCCCAATATTAGAATAATCACATATAACACTGGAATGGTAGACCAGCTTTATATCAGTTTTGCTGGAACATTTACGGCCCCTTGTGTAAAAGTAATGCCAAAACTCAATGGGACAGGAACCCGATCAATCAAGATGCAGTCAACTAAGTGTAAAAAGGTCCTAAATGTTATTTGCAGAACTAGTATCTTGGTTTATATTGAAATCCCTTGTCAAGATCACAAATCTATCACACTTCACTGTAAAAGCCATAAACAATCATGAGTTATGGCATAGCTCTCTCAAAGTAAGGCTATTATTCCTAGTCGAATCAAAAATAGACTTGCATTATAGCCACAGTGAGCGAGAGAAGCATGTGTGTATTTGTGTGTTGTAGAGTGGAAAAATCCCCTGTGCTGAGGAACACGAATTCAGTGGAAAGTCGCCAGCCGGGATCCAGCGGGAGAACACAGAGTGGCAGACTACTAGACAACACAGAGAGCATCCCTAGTGAGAACACTTACACACGCTCACACACATTAATGCCAGTGCCATTTTCCCACTCGATCTTAATAGACACACAGCAACATTCAAAAACACACCCTGAAGAGCACATGGCTCAGCCAAGCTAACACTCGAAACCCTTGAAGATCTAACTAGGCCACTACCACTGTATGATTCTTTGAGCAGAAGATAATATTTGCTTTCTGTATAAGACAAGAAAAAAAATGTCAGTCTTTATGTATTTTGATATATATATATCTAGGGATGTAACGATGCGCGGTTGAAAATCGATACAAATGTGTGATGATTCAAATCAGTTGAGATGTTAAATAAATCACGATTCAATTGGGAGTATATATGATTATACCTCTGAGGGGAACTGACTGTCTTTAGGAAAGTTTAGAGTATTTTCTTTTCAGCTTGCTTCTGTATAATGCACATTAAAGTAGTGTTTATAAGCGCGGCGTTGCTGTGTTTACAGCAGCGCTGTATCACTGCTGTTCCATAAGCGCCACCTACTGGCAGAGAGTGAATTTGCATTTTCATTCAACACATATGCTGTTTTTGTTTCATGCTGATGTTTTATATAGTATAGTTTCATAAAATTAAAGTCAGACCATTCTGTTTTTGCTTCAAATTTCGAAGTTATACAATCTAATTTAGATTAAAAACTGCTCATGCTACATGTATGCAGGATCTTTGTTTGGATCGTGATTAAAATACAGTGGTTGCCTCTAATTTTAAACAGAAAAAGAGCACAGACAAAGCCTTAGTTTGTTTATATGAAGAGATTTCTTTTATATGTATTATTTATTTATTTGATTTGGGATTTGTTTTCAAATTTCAATTTAATTTTGTTATTTGGCATAATTCAATTTCACAAAGAAATGTGCGGCATTTTGTCCCACCAATAATAAAAGAGACACCTTATCATTTATAATTTGTCTTAAATCTCATTTTGTTAAAAAAAATAGTGAGTAAATCACATTGTGATATCAGTATTGTAAATCGTATCACGACATGAGTTGAGTGAATTGTTACATCCCTACAGATAGATAGATAGAGTGTGCATTTACTCTTAAAATGTTAAAAAGTAACATTTTCCACAGTTTCTCACTAAAAGAAATTTAAATATTTAATAATTCTGTTTTGTATGCACTGATGTAACAATACATACATAAATACCAATATTTACCCACATACTGTATATCGTAACTAATTTATTAACATACCACATGAAGACTTTTCTAAATATTTTTGAAGGATGGTACTAATAAATAATTGAATCAGTTTTGGGCAGTAAGTGGTTAGTTTAAACTGATTCACAGAAATTAATGGATCTTGTCGTCTAAAAATAATTGTGATGCTCATAATGTCGCTTAATTTTGTCACCCACAAAATCATCACAAATATTTTGTGACTAATCTACATATCAACCAGCCCTAGTCTACATCTGCCAATTCCATATCCTATAAATCTAGGTCACAAGAAAAGGGGTGGGAGAGAAAGGGATGGAGAAGAAAAGATCTGTCACCAGAAATTCTTCACAGCTTCTACTTCACATATAGCTCTACCGCCACACTAGAGATTAACTCACGTTCTCTGTGCCGTTTTAACTTCCTGATCAGTGCCGTCACCAAAACACGAGCAGAAGAGATACACTCTAGATGCTGATTGAGCCTCATCACTGCACAGGAAGTGGAAGAGGAGAGGTGCCAGAGGGGCTGGACATAAATGATTGTGCAGTTTGTGAATCCAAAGTAGTCCAACAGGGTTAATTACCAAGCAAGCATCTCAGAGGATGAAAATAAAGTGGATAGAGCGTTACTAAACACTGTCTGTGACACAGAAGTACTCATTAGCTGTATATATGTGGCCTGTGTCTCTGGACAGAGGTTTAATGGAGATGGAGGGCACATTATGCAGCATGTAGAGAGTGAACATTACTATCTTCTGTGAAATAGCAAGCTCTCCACAACAACTGGACAACTTTCACAGCACCCAGAGATAGATGTTGGGTTATGGGGTGACGCTGACCCTGGGGTCACATCAAGGCATGCTGTGTCAATTCATGGCTATTCCATTTTAGCATTCATCAGGACATTGAAATTGCTAAACAACAGGTGTGGTGCAATGGCAGGTGATGGAGTCAGTTTTTCAATTGCTTTCACATCCTGTGAAGAGGTGGAAAATCAAGGGGGCAGAAATCAATGTCTGCCGTACATTACTTTGAAATGATGCGTGTCTCCAGGCTGATTAGTGTCCCACCC
>JAFVLL020042841.1:0-30081 GCA_021397915.2 Tor tambroides
ACTCCGCTTCGCGTCGTGCCTAACAACGCCCTTCAGCCGTGATTTATTCACGATACAGCACGGCCTCTCGTACCTTATTGCTTAATTATTATATCCCTCACCGTCGTCTAAACGAATAGCTTGGCTTGAGCGGTATATAGTAAAAATGACACTTTACCATTAAAATCACAGTGGCAGGAAGTTTACTATAGAGGTCATAAACAGAGTGCTAATCACTCAATCAATCACCTCGGGGAAGATCTGAGACAAGAGCCAATCGCTGTCCTCACAGGACATCATCTGAACAGAGGAGCGAGCACACAGAAAACATGGGTCGCTGAGCGGTGTTCTCGCACAAGACGGTGATACCTGCAGTTTCAGCAGATCAACCGATGCGATCCCCGCTGACTTGGAAACACTCGCGGCTGGTGAATGAGTTCGATGTGTGAGCTAGTACAAGATACTAGAACCCAATTCAGACTACTCTCCCTCCGCTCTTTTGCGTTAATATCTTTTATTCCTAAGACTTTTGTACATAAGATATATGACAGATATACTCACCCGTTGCGCTTCTTTTAAACATAAAGCCACATGGCATCTTGAACATTTAACATACATTCGGCTGCCTAGTAAATACATGTTTATTGACGATTATCAAATCCAACAACAAATGAGATAATTAAATTAAGACAGATTACAATCACTATGTATGTATCAGTCACTGTATGGTCGCATGCTCATGTGGTCGTCGGCAATACGACTTCAAAATAAATCCGTCTAGAAACAAGCTCAACGCTCAGTTCGTTCCAAGAGAAAAGGTCCGCGCTAATATACATTTCGCGCCATTCAGTACACCGACGTAGTCATCTTAAATCTTAGGTAGGTGCTGAAAACCATTTAAATCTTGTGATTATTTACATTTTTAACGTATATCATGTTGTAACACTTCTCTAAAATTGTTTTGACGCGATATCCATGGTTTTGGGATGATGAGGAAGTAGACAGAAACTCAAATGATATGAGTCATCACCATTATAACTCAGTTTATGTAATACTGGCGTAATACGTGAACAATCGGTACGGGAAACGTTTCCTCTCATTTCAGATGTTTTATGGAAAGCATGCGGCGAACAAGGAGTTGCCGGGGCAAGTCTGTAGCAGATTCAGGCAGTGAAGCTTCAGAGGCGAAGACAAGTATGAAGTCACTTTCAGTGAACATGCCAAAACAACTCAAAGTTTCATAACCAGCATTTAATGTATGTTAGTCAAGCACTGGAAACTGACATAAACTGAAATATTGCACATTCTTACTAATTTCTTTTTTTAAGTAAAGATGTGTAAATCCATAGCCACGCCAATTTGATCATATTTAATCTCAAAATCACTGTGATTGTATAGGTGTGACACTGATTTAGTTTTAGATATTCATATTTCACATAATGATTATCTGAATATTTCATTCTTTTCAGTTTGGCAGTGGAAGGGGGATGATGGTGAGTGGGAACCATATCCTCCAGAGGTCTGTGTCCAGCTGGATACAGCAAAGCAGGCGGGTGAAAAGACAGTGTCACTGGCGCTTGGACCTGGTTATGTAGTGGATCTTGTGAAAATGACTCAGACTAATCCTGTCACCAAGTACAAGCGAAAAATACGCCTTCAGAAAGTGAAGTCAGGTATGTCTATGTGTACCTATGTCTGATATTGCATCAGTATCTGTCACAGAAATCTAATAGCTGCTTATTCAGATGAAGATCCAGATGAAGGGAATACTCTGAATGGTAAAAATGGAGCTGCAAGTGTTGTTCAGATTAAAGAAGAGAAAGAGGAGGAAGAGGAGCAACCGGTTTCCAAGAAGAGACGAAATGAAGGGAGAAGTCAGAGAGCGAACAAAGCCAAGCCCGTTGTAAAAGAGGAAAGTGAAGGTGATGCTTCTTTGGTAGATGACCTTTCTTTGACTTTTCTTTTTGTCTGATGTTACCAACCCCTCTCCTTCAGTAACCTGTCAAATTGAGACCACTTTCCACAATCAGTTCCCATTTGACAGAATTGGTCCTGTCCTACATTTTTTTTTCTTGCTGAATATCTTTCACTCTCAAATGCATCACATTAAATTACATAAGTTTCAGATTGACTTAACTGTTGTTTTTTTCCCCCTCATGTTTTGAAGAAGAGGTTGTGAAGACTGTGGTTATGAAAGGAAAAGCCCCGGTTGATCCGGAATGCAAGGCTAAAATTGGAAAGGTAATTACCTTAGATGTGTCATAGGTTCATGTGAAGTGAAATTACTGTACAGTATTTGACTGTTGTGTAATCACCTTTAAAAAACTTTAAAATGTCCCTTTTACTTCTATATATAGACTTTATTTACTTCAATGCATTTTTTCATTACATTTATTTTCTTTGGTTATTTACAGGCCCATGTCTACAGTGAAGGGACCGATGTATATGATGTTATGCTGAATCAGGTGAATATTGAAGATGTTACTGTTCAAAAGTTTGGGGTCGATAAGATTTTCTTTGTGTAAGTCTCTTATGCTTACCAAGGTTGCATTTATTTGATCAACAATAAAAATATTAATTTAAAATGTTATCTGTGTTGATATATTTAAAAATGTAATTGTTCTTGTGATGGCAAAACTAAATTTTCAGCAGCAATCAGTGTCACATGATCCTTCAGAAACCATTCTAATATGCTAATTTCGTGTTTAAGAAACATTTCTTATTAGTAGAAATGTTGAAAACAGTTGCTTAATATTTTTGTGGAAACTGATACATTTTTTTCTAATTTAGATTCTTTGATGAATAGAAAGTTCAAAAGAACAACATTTATTTAAAATAGTAATCTTTTGTAAGATTACAAATGGATTAGACTGTAAATTCTGATCAGTATAATGCATCAAAGTCTTTCTATGAATAACATTTCTTGAATGTTTGTGTATATGAAAACATAATGTGCAGGATATGACATTGTGTGATATCTTTTTCTTCGACTTTTAACTGTTACAGACTAATCTTCAGTTCAACAACAACAAATATTACCTGATTCAGCTTCTTCAGGACGACAATGGAAAAGCCTACAGCGTTTGGATGAGGTGGGGACGAGGTATGTGCCAAAACACCTCAGATGCTCTTTATCAGGCTGACCTTTATTATCATGACTCTTTATCATCCATGTTCTTGTTGTTTTTTTCTCTTCAGTGGGTAAAGTAGGACAGAACAGCTTGGTTAACTGTGAGGGGAATCTTGCTCAGGCCAAAGACACCTTCAAAAAGAAGTAAGTGTTTTGTTTTTTGTTTTTGTTTTTAATTAATGTTATTTACTCATATAAGACACAAAGAAGAATCTGCTTATAATCTACTTATATGCAGATTCTTCGACAAGACCAAGAATGAGTGGGAGCATCGAGCAAATTTTGAGAAAGTTGCAGGAAAATATGACATGGTATTTGTAGACTACAGCACAGATGACAAGGTAAAAAGACCCCAATATCACATAATCCATTGCTCTGCATTACATTTGTTTTATTCCTCATTATTATAGTCATATATACACCTAATTTTTCCTCTCATCAGGAGAAGGACAAGGCTGTGGTATCCTCTCCTCCTGAAATAAAGTCCTGCCAACTGAACAGCAAGGTCCAGTCTCTCCTAGAGCTTATATGTGACCTCAAAGCCATGGAAGAGTGTGTGCTAGAAATGAAGTTTGACACCAAAAAAGCCCCACTCGGTGTGTATTTGTAAATTTGTGTACCAAACTGATGGAATGAATCGGTCATATTCTTAGTGATGATGAATGTATTCAAGCCAAACAACATGAACATTTTTGTATGACACAACCATTAAATTATTTTACTTTTTGCTAAAGGAAAACTAACAACAGAGCAAATTCGAGCTGGCTACGCCTCTTTGAAGAGGATCGAGGAGTGTTTAAAGAAAAAGAAGAGTAATAAGGAACTCTTGGATGCATGCAACCAGTTTTACACTCGTATTCCTCATGACTTTGGGTAAGTTACACTACTATTCAATGGTTTGTGGTAAGATTTTAAATAAGATTTTTTTTAAAAATAAATTAACTTTTATTCAGCAAGGATACATCAGATTGAAGAGTCACTTCACGAGCATTTTACCATTTCATTTGAGTAAAACTAGCGTCATATCATATACACACAGAACTTTAAAGGTATTCATGGCAACCCGTCAAAACAAGAGTTCGGTTTAACTTATTAAAGACATTGTGCCACAAATAGGCTATATTACTATTATTTAGTAGAATGTACGTAATACTGCTGCTACTACTACTACTACTGTTGAAAAATAATAAAACTTATTTTTTTTAAGAAATAATCACAAAATATTTCTTCCATATTTTAATTTTAATAGTAAATCCCCTTTATTTGCCAAAAATGTAAATGTGTTTAATTTTCCTTAATTAAAAGATAAATGAAATCAATGTTTTATGCCTTCATCTGATAACCAGTAAAATTTAAATACACAACACAGAATTTCTGAGGGGGAAAAAACATTTCATAAGGCTACTGTAAGAATAAATTAAAATTGTTTGTATGCATTCAAATAATTAGACATGCTAAAACACAGAATTTGGTAACAATAAAACATAAGGTGAGAAAAAAATAAAACATTTCATACGGCCCTAAACATGTCATTTTTGTTACACTTTTAATAAATTAATGTTAAATTTTGTAATTTTCATTTTTTTAAATTAATTAGACATGCTTTTTGATTAATAAAATTTAATTTGACCATTAAAAAGGAGTCCAGAAAAATTAAAATGGAAAAAAATAGAATCCAGAAAAATTAAAATGGAAAAAAACTGAATTTAGAAAAAAATAAAACGGAATTTGGGAAAAAATAAAACGGATTTCATAGGGCCCTAATAGTGTTAAAAAGTTTTCAAATAAATCCTGTTCTTTTGAAGACTGGAGTAATGGCTGCTAAAAATTCAGCTTTTCCATCACAAGAATAAATTGCATTTTAAAGTATTTTAAAATAGAAAACATTTATTTTAAATTGTAACATTTTGATTGCAAACAGGTGTAATCAATTGGAACTCTGTTTGAATCTGAGTACTTACTGAGCTGTTGGCTTTGCATGTATGTGTGTTTGCCTGATGAAGGTCTTTGACTGAAACGTTGCCACTTTTAACTTTTTTTGACTAAAGGGAGAATAACAGTGTGCAGATCTTTTTTCTATTATTTGATGTACCCTTTGATCTTGCACCTGGCCAAGAAATTTTTGGATGTGCGTACTTTGACCCTTTCTTTAATTGTAGTATTTAACAATTTTGCAGTTTTTTATTTTTGATCAAATAAATGCAGCCTTGGCAAGCATGAGAGACTTTTTTCAAAAACAGACACAAATAAAAGTCTTCCTGACTTCACATTTTTGGCTGATATGGCTTAATGTGCATATGTATTTGTTGCTCCTGACTACTTGATGTTTATTTAGGTTGCGGACACCCCCTATAATACGCACAGAGGACGAGCTAAAGGAGAAAATTGCTTTGCTTGAGGTGTGTCATTGTATTTGCTGCTCAATATTGCTGATGTTCAATGGCGAGAACTGACAATCTGCATTCTCACAGAGTTCTTTGTAAGTTCTATGTTTCTCTGACTTTTAGGCTCTAAGTGACATCCAAATAGCAGTGAAAATGGTTCAGTCTAGTATACAGAATGATGAGCATCCTTTGGACAGACAGTATCGCTCTCTACAATGCCGACTGCAGCCACTGGATTCTAACAGCAATGAATACAAAGTACAGTATAGGACTTAGCTCTTTTATGGCTGAAGTACAATATAATATTAATAGTCGAATTTTGGATGGTTGATGTTAAAAACGTAACTAGTATTTTTAAATATGCAGTTTTAGACACAAACTGTTTGTCTTTGTTAAGGTAATAGAGAAATATCTTCAATCCACTCATGCATCCACTCATGCTGACTACACAATGACCATTCTGGACCTCTTTGCTGTGGAGAGAGAGGGCGAGAAGGACAACTTCTGGTCTGAGCTGGAAAACAAGTACCAAACCACCTTCCTCAGTTACATTTGATCACTTATGTTATGCTCTGTGTAAACAAGAACTCCCTTAAATTCTGGTCTAGTTTGTGCCTCATCTGATTTCACTGAATTACAGACATCGTATTTCAGATAGTACAAGTTGTTTTTGTTGTTGTGGATGCTAGAATGCTCCTGTGGCACGGCTCTCGTCTGTCGAATTGGGTGGGGATCTTGAGTCAGGGGCTGCGAGTGGCCCCTCCAGAGGCTCCTTTGACCGGATACATGGTGAGACGAAGAGATACACTGAATCACACAAATAATATCAATATAACAACATATACAACATTCTTTGTAAAAGCAATAGACTACAACAATTCAAACTAATATCTTTTTTTTTTACTTTTCCTCTCCCTCAAGTTTGGTAAGGGGATCTATTTTGCAGACATGTCATCTAAAAGTGCCAATTACTGCTTTGCCAATCAGAAGAACAACCAAGGACTCCTGTTGCTGAGCGAGGTTGGTTTTTCTTCTCTAAACATCAAATGATCTGCTCCCACTTCCAGAATTGCTTTAATATTTTTGTGGAAACTTTGATACTTTTTTTTTCAGGATACTTTGTTGAATAGAAAGTTGGATACATAGAAAAGGACAACATTTATTTAGCGAGTATATTTTAGTAAAAACTGCTACAGTGATATAACACTTATTGTTAAAAATATAAAAGCTAAAATGATTACAAGCTACTAGTTAAAGGAAAAAGTAATTTCAATATTTTGTTAACAGGTTGCCCTTGGGAAAAGTAATGAACTTTTGGATGCAGATTACAATGCTGACCAACTGCCTTCTGGGAAACATAGCACAAAAGGCCTGGGGCAGACTGCGCCCGACCCAAACAACTATGTTGCATTGTGAGTTTGCGTTTTGATTTTCTTTTTTATGTTTTACATGACTAAGTCATAAGTGCTGTACTGAAGAATTTTTTTCTCGTTCTTTCTCAGGGATGGTGTGACTGTACCCATGGGGCCCTCTGTAAAGACTGGGGTGGGGCAGAAGGGAGGTTACACCCTTCTTTATAACGAGTACATTGTTTATAACCCTGCTCAGATACAGATGAAGTATCTCCTCCGAGTTCAGTTTAACTTCTCTTCGCTGTGGTGAGGCAGAGGGGATACTTTACATTTAGAACCATTTTTACAGTCTGAGGTGAACGACCTACACTATAGTCTTACAGTACGTAGCTCATGTGTTCATGAATTTAAATAGAGACTCAAGCATATTGTTCTGTTGTAACTTCAATAGCTATCTGAAGTTGATGAGTAATTTCCATTGACATAAGTGGAATATTGCAATTGTTAATCAAAATAAAATATTACATTTTCTACTGATAAACTGTTATGATTTTTGTCTAAATTTGTGAAATACAAGCAACAGAGTTTATTAATTTGTTAAAATGTTTATTACTTTATTACACTGAAGCATAAATGAGTACCAGTAAATCAAAATGAATGAATGTAAGATGGAAAAAGATGGTAAACTCAGTATTTACGTGATGATTGTAGGGAAAAAAAGCCTTTATAAAAGCCATGTTTCATGTTTGGTGAGAGTAATAGCCTCATTCGTAAGTGTTGAGACTATTTCTGTGTAAATCTTTACTATGTAAATATCACTTTCAGTTTAATTTGCATATAAATGGTTGTATGAGCAATTTACACAGAATTGTATTCTGCTGCATAAATGAGGCCCAATGTATTTTATATGTCTATGCAGAAACATATTGCTTTGGTTCCTGGAGTCTCCACCCCAAAGCATAATGATGTAGAGGAATATCAAAATGATATCCACATAAAATCACAGCATTTATTTGGGGGCTATATATATATAAGTAAAAACTGCTAGTTTAAGAAATGGTGATAATTAACAATTATTATAAAAGCTAGAAAATATTAAAAGCCACTCTAGCCTTGGAGTAGCTCGAACCAATGCATTTGATTTAGAAAATAAGTGGATTACAGTGAAGCAAATGTCAACAATTTGTTGCCTGTACATTTAACCACCAGAATGCACCATTTAATGTGGAAATACTGGGTCTTGAGTTGATTAATATTGCATCAGATGTGTTTGATCACTGCGTTTGCAGAGTTCACTTTATAGATGTTAGATTAATATCTATTGACAAATATGTTTTCATAAATTAAAGTTTTTGTTTCACAAAGGCTGATGTTGGTAACATGCTGACAAGCAACCATGTCTACATTTTTGTAAACACTTACCAATGTTCAAAAAGGTTCACATCATGTCTAAATTTATTCCTGGTGGGCTGTTTGAATGGCACATGAATCCAACACCCCCCACCCCCCCCCCCCCCCCCCCCCAAAAAACCCAGGTTGGTCTAGAAAAACTGGTTGAAGTGCAGCTTTAAAGACTGTGTAGTTTACTTTAAGGTATAATTCTCCCTAAAGGAATGTCATTTCAAACTTATATGCTGTTTTTTTTAAAGGTGAAAACAAAACGAGACTTTTGAAGCCAAGTGTTCACAAAGGCTAGTGTGTGATTGAGCTACACCATCTCCTTCTCAAAATCTCCATTAACACAATTCAAAAGGAAAGTTAATCTGCAGTGAAGGGCTATTTAAAGCGTGAAATGCACTTAAATAGACAGTTTATATGTTACTTGGGAATTCTTCAACTGAGTCATAATACCATGTAACTTTGAATGGCCTTACTTTCCTTTCTTACCATGAAATATCAGTTTCAAAATTATTCTGATGGTACACTGACTTCTAATAATCGAATGGCTTTTCTTTCTTTCCCACGTTCCAGTGTTGTTTGTTGAGCGGGTACGAAATTCCGCGAAAAGGGCAGATCGCTTTATGGCAGCAAAAAATTCAAGTCTACAGCTACCACAGCGAATTGCACTCACTTAACTGTAGGGGGCTCCAAAGTAGCAAAAAACACAAAACACACAGTTGCTGTATCGCAAACATTAGTCCGGGTATTATAGATATAATTGTTCTTTTCCATACAAAAACAGTGTGCTGTGACCATACCTGTCAAGCTCCAAAAGGACAAAAACACTAACAATTTTATGTTGGTATTTGCTGAAAAATGTATTTTCTCCCATCCTCTTTGTTGTCATATTTAGAGCTTGACATACATTGATCACAATGAACTAAGTGTCGTTGTATTGAAAGTTATTGTGAAGATTCTTTAGAATATTTCTTTTGTGTTCACTGGAAGAAATAAACACAGAGATTCTGAATGACAGGAGGAAGGCTACACCCTCTACTACAATGAATATTATTATTACCCTGCCCAGCCACTTCTTTTAGTTCCTTATCTTTTTCACACTGTGGTAAGGCAGAGAGTCTGAAGCATTTAGCCCACTATTTAAAGTAAATAACAAAGATACAGTCTCTAGTCAATTTACATAAAAAAATACATATACATAACTGATAAATTCATGAGATTTTTTTTTGTCTGAGAATTTATTGATGTCTTTTGACTGTCAGTGTAAATGGAATATTATTATTTTTAATAATCAAAATAATGTTATATTTATATACAATATACATTTTACAATATTTTTTTTATTTGTATAGACATTTAAAATATATATGATTTTGTTAAAATAAACAATTTATTGATTTAATTGCTAATAAGAAAGCAGTCACATTACAGGTCATACGTGTTAAAGTATTTCATGATTCACATCAGTGGGATGTTTATCACATTTAAAACATTTAAGGCATTTACATTAGGCATAATATTTAAGACTGACCAAAGACTGACCACAATTTAAGATTGTGATCAAAAGATTGTAAGATTGCAATTTACAAGATGATTATCTGCTAAAAAAAAAAGTGCATCTTAAACAAATACAAACAACAAGATACAAGTACTGTGATCAGTGAACAAGTAGAGAGAGCATAGCAGTGATGTAAGAATATTTGAGGTCAGGAGGTTGAATATTAGCCGGCATGTGCAGATTGGGAGTGCAGATTCGGAGTTATGCGTGAGTTTAATTTTTGGAACCTCCACCCATAATCATAAGTATGTAGAGGAATATCATAATGATATCCAGGTAGATAATTAAGGCAGCATAGACATACTCTTCAGGATTAAGGCTGTATGTTTGTCTGCCCATCACCAGCTGACAGTCCACTGCCAGAAACTACATGAGAGAGGGAAACATTGGTGACAGTGAGACACAAATTACATCACGTAGCTACTTTCTTAAGTGGTTAGTAGTATTAAATGTTGATTATGCTTTACCAAGGCATAAAGAAGTGCTCCCAGACATCCATAGACAATTTGCAGAACACTGGAGTAGAAAAAGATGCTGAAGAATCCAAACATGAGTAAGTCGATGGATAGTATGAGCAGAATACCATTACAAATTGTGAAGTCCAAGCGAGTCTGAAAGGCAAAAGGAGATGAGTTTAGAGGTTGCAGAGCAACTATGTAAACTCCAGTTATGCTTTTCTGAATTAGTCTTTCAGCGTTTTCTTTTATCTAATGCACTGATGTAATTACATGTAGCTGACTTTAACTTAAAATTAGCTGATGTCAGATTGGTGTAATTTATAGAAAAACTGAATATACCTGGGCAGAGAAAATGATGATGGTGAATGAGATGACCAGAGTTGAACCTAAAGCGATGACCACAGAGCTTGTGTTGTGATATGAAGCTACAGTTCCCACCATGTAGGACAGACTCAGGGTGACCACTGACTGTAGGCAATAATAGGGCATGTTAAGTCTATATGAAACAATTCTACCAAGGCATATAATTAAAGTGTTGAGTGTAATAACATTACATTTTGATTTCTGTTCAAGACTTAGAAGCACCAACTGACACCACACATATACACAAACAAACCCTTATAAACAAGTAATTTGTCAAGCCATTTTTAATAAATAAAATGCATTATTAGAAATAATTTGACTTTACAAATGTATTTATTTCTGAGTTACAATTTTAAAAATGACATAAAATGCAACCTGTATAGACAAATGCACAAATAAGAGGTCTGAAACATGATCGCGTGCTGTCTAGGGCTATATAAATGTTATAAAATATAAAAGGCTATATAAAAGTCTTTGAGAATGGTGTATTTTTCATTCACGCAAGTATCCTGTTACGCATGCGCCCAGTAGAGCAGGCGAGCGTTAAAGAGTTGTAGGAAAGCCCTTATATGGACATGTTTAGGCACGTTTTATGCAAATGATACAGCTGTGGGACTTGCTCACTTACTTAATAACCCGGATTCACTAACATAACAACGAAGGTAAGAGCAAATTCAGCTTTGAATATGGAGGAAATTCTGTGATAATTTTTCTGTGCACATAATTAAGTACAATAGGTAGGAATTTATTAGTGAATGAGGCCTACTTTTCTATGATCTAATGTAAAAGCTATTCAGGACATCACAGCTTTCTGGAAAATGCTATTACAATTAGTAATTGCTGAATTTTGTGGTAATTTTTAATAATAAATTTTAAACCCTTTTAATTGACTTTTATCCCAGGCAACCGATTTCCTCAATAGCTATGCTTGTAGTTTAATATCTCTAGTCATCTTTCTTTTCACAAATCAATATTTCATGTCCATTCATTTGGCCAAATAATAAGCAAGATAATGTAGAGTCAGCATTATAACAAAAATAAACCTCTTCACCCTGTTTGTTTTTCTGATAATACCGACTGTACATAACCTTCACATAAACCTTTATATATAGGCCACTGCACTTACAGAGGAAATACTAGCTGCACCAGTCTGCCGTGGTCATGGAGAGGAAGTAACCAAGTTACAAAGTCAGTTTTCAAGCTAATCCTTCGTACAGAATATGGAGAAGAATCAAGAAAAGCATTCGGTGACCATTCTGTCTTGATTTAAGAAGTATTTCACCTATTCATTTTTCATATAGAGATAAAAAAACAAACAAAAAAAAATCAAAGAGTTGTAATTCATGAACCAAACAAGCTACATGTTGGATCACAACATTACAAACTTTGATTTGAAGTAAAAGTTTTTGAAAATTGGACAGTAAAGCAAAGTACAAGACTGTGTACTAGAACTACAATCCCATGAAGCATTGCAAAGGACCATGAAGACATGTTGTTGATTAAATATTTGTTGATGTTGATTTTATATATATATATATTTGTATAGTTCGAGAATGTAGGGAAACTGACTCATTTGCAGTGCTTATTAGCACTGAAGTGTTTTTTGCTGTTATTTGCTTGTTTCGGTTCTCTGACTGGTGGAGATATCTTTGCAGAATCATGAGTAAAGTAGTTTTTCACCAGGAATCCCTGTGTTGGATGGTTATTTAAAAAATAAGACAAAATAATGTGAGCTGGCTGATGGCTTCAACAAAAGCATCAAAAATCAGTTGCCCTATAGAGAAAATGAAAGTGATTTTTACTTCTGGAACCCGACTGCTACACCTATTTTGATAGAAATTGTCATCTCCTCACTGTAGGTGACTTTTCTAGGTTGCAGTAATGTTCATGTATTGCACAGCATGAATACATATCAATACACAGGCACTCACCAGTCCCAGCAGGTTCCAGGGATGTGTGCGGCTGAATTTGGAGAACAGAGCAAGACATGTGCCCACCACTACAAAGATAATGTATGAACTGAGGTACACCCAGATGTTACTCTGAACCGCTGTCTTGACTGTTTTTGAGAAGGTGAACACACAGACGACAGTGAACGTGACTAGTAACTGAATTGTTACCACACTGAACACCTGCGTGGGTAGAAAGAGAGATTGGAAATGACAGTGAGGACCAGCATTCAGAGCAATCATAATATTTACGATGGCATGCAAATCACAGAAATGCTCACCTTTCTGATAAACGCTTTCCGAACGGTGTCATCCTCAAATGATGACACAAACATCTGACATTCCTCAGGTGGAAATACAGCTATTAAAGAAGAAATAAATTATTACTGTGACGACATTTTTTCTCAAACGTTGTTTAGATTGATTGGTTTTGTCATAATTTTAAGTAAATATTAGATAGATAATTTAGTGAAGTAAAACACCTGCTGGGTCTGGATTCGGTTCTTCTGTTTTGCTGATGCCGGTCTCTTCTGGCGCAGGGTTGGGTGGGATGAAGCTGACTGGCACAGGAACAGATTGAGGATACATGACAGGCCCCGTAGGATAAAGAGGGGGCATGTATGGAGGTGGGGGATACATTGGTGCTGCTGCTGCATGGCTAGGGTCATTCTCAGTCGCAGGTTTTTGGCTCTCTACGTCCGTCATCCTAAACAAGATGTGGTTAGTTGTGATTGCAGCAACCAGAATGTTAAAATAACAGGAAAAGATTTTTCCACTTTGGGGTAGAAGTGACTTTTATGAGTCAAAGAAAAAGCCATGTAGAAAAAGCATTACAGTGCACAGGAAATGGTGGGGTCTGCAGTGTTTTCTATTGTGTGGTTTGTTATAGTTCCATTATATATGTTATAGTTGGTGACAGGTGAAGATAGAAATACATTGAAAATTATCCTGAAAGGACTGATATAAGATATAATGATAAAATAAAATGTGAAATTTTCCATTTTTGAAGATTAAGAAAGGAATACTAGGATAATAGTAACATTTTTTACAATTTCCTGTTATCCGTTAGCATAGCAAACTTTTTTTTTTTTTTTTTGCAAAAAAGTATAAATAATAGTACACTTTTATTAAAGTATATTTATATTGGAAAAGGCTAGATAATTTTTTAAAAGTGTCGCATAGAGCAAGCTTTAAGGCTGCATATGCTAAGATGCACCACTTTAACCTGTTTGTGTATTGTTTTACTGTTCAGCTAAATCTGTAGCATTGCAGTTCATTTGAATTAGAAATGATGAGTGGATTATAAACGACAAATGGGCCAAAGCCTCAAAAAGTTGATTAAAGAGACAAAGAGTGCAACATTCAGCATTAAAAGCTGGCTTTTGTTCTCATTTCTATTTCAGTAGACATAATCACTTCATTTCTTAAGGATTTACTGATTGATTAGACTATAATTAAATCAGATTAATTTTAGATTAGCAATTCATTTTCTTTTCTATTTAGAACAATACATTCCTGCATGCACATGAATAATATTGATATTTTATAGTATTATATTACACAAGTACAAAAAACAACAGCTTACCTTTATTCTTCTTACCCTTAGTGTGGTCTGGTGTGAAGTCTGAGCTCTCACAGATCTCAGATGTTTAATATCTCACCTTTGTTTCACACAGACTGAAGTAGGCTCCACATCCTCCTATTACATCATTTACAAAAAACCCCTCTGTGGAAAATCTACTGTGAAGAAGTTTGCACACAATTGCACACGACTGACTGACCAAAAGTTCCTAATGTAAAAGTTCACTCCACTGGCTTCCCTTCACAGTGTCCACTTTTTGAACTGGTACATTTTTATGACAATAATTCTATGCAACCTTTAAGCAGTTGTATTCTTGTTTGACAAAAATAGGCAAATTCTAAAATCTTGACTAGGCAAGCTTGTGTACATTTGCAGATATAAAGCAACAGGTTAGATTTTCTAGACTTTCTAGCACACTCTTGGTATTATTGTAAAAGTAAGTTCACTTTGACTGTTTGTCTGTTATGTATGTATGGGGGTTTGAACAGGGTTAACAAGTTTCACAAATTCAGCCACAAAATGCAAGTGCAACAAGAGCTGTCGAAATATAGGTTATACAGGATTTTGACATTTCATGGCAAAACCCGCTTAAAAGCACAAGTGCTTCCTTTTTAACAGAATTCAAAATGTTTACCATAAAATGAATATGAAATGAATGTGACAGTGCATTACAAAATCAATTTAGACTTACCTTTTAAACAAAGGAAACAGAACTTCCACAATCATAAATCCACAATCAAATATTACACCAGATAGCAGTCAATTTACTTATTCACAACTAATGTTATACTGACATATATATTACATTGAAATATATGTAAAATGTAATATATTTCCATTAGCAAAGATGATCCAAAGCACAGCAACCATCACACTTAAGCATATTTATTGTAAAAAATACATATAAAAACAATTTTTCAGACATACAAGAGATTTAGGCATAGAAACAGCATCATGGACAAACAAAAGACAAAGCCATTTTGAAATGTGATACATATTTACACTTTAATAAATAAATACTCAATTGTTCTTTAGCAGAATGAAGGCAGATTGTCTGTGTTTGGGGATGTGAATATATGCAAATCATATTGACCTAAAGAACATTCCCACCTCATTCATATTTGACCGACAACTGTCAAAACACAGGATCAAGCAGGGTCAAGACCCTCAACATTGAATAATTACAGAACTTATGGTATTTATACTGTGTTTATATATAATAATATTTCGAGAAAAAAACCCAAACAAACACCACCTTTGGAGTTAGCTAAGCCCAGGTTAGTATAGTAAATACTGATATTGAGGTATGGCACCAAATAAGTTCAAGGGCAAAAGCTAACTTGGAGAGCTTAAAAGATTGTCAAAATACTCTGACAATACCTCCCTCCACTGCACAATGCACTACACCGACACAAAACATAAATGTAACTGTAAAAATGACTTTTGCCTTTGACTCACACATGGCATTTCTTATGTTTTCAATTAGAAAAAACCGTCAGACTGTCCTGTAAAGGAAACGCATTGCAATACTTTCAAAGTTGGAAGAAACCTCTTTGCTGAGAAAAGCAAAGTAGAGGTCTTACCACTCAAAATATGAATCCTTGAGCTAAGGCAAAAAAGTAACAGACCAAATGACCTCTACAAGACACAATAGAGTGATGAACATGATAACACCCACGATCAGGAAACCCCATAAACCTCAAAACATGAAAAAGTATTTACCCTGTGGAGGACCATCTAAAAAAAAAAAAAAAAAAACCTTTCCATTGTATTTTTTCCATTGTTCTTTCCAAGGGGGTTGATGATAGTGTCATAATTACCCATCAGCTGTTCTCAATCACGATCCTCAGGCAAAGCGTGCACCATATGGTGTTACTGCGCCTGACATACATCTCCGCACCACAGATGGCCTCATTCAATGTAGAGGAGGCCTGGTGTAAAAAGTGTAAAGTGACTGGATTTCTCTAGGCTACTACATCTGAGACGCAGAGGGGAAATTTCACAAACCCTCCCTCCAAGAGCAGAACATACTGTCAGGTCATCAGCGTCAAAATATTCTGCATTTGAGTATACACACACACACACATCACTGCAACCAATAACATCCATTAAGCTAACTAGTGGAAGTATCGCTCTGATCTGTTAACAATATACAGTTCAACTGAGTAAAAGCAATCAGATCAAGAGGTTAAAAGAGCTTGATGTGGTATGAGGGAGTTTTGCCTCTATGGTGGATAAAATCACTATTCATGGTAGTTTAAATCGAACAAATCTATTGGAAATTTCACTCTGCCTTTGAAATGTTCCTATAGTAACAAAAACAAAAAGAACATCCCCCAAAAAATATAAAACATCATGCCTCGTATGTAATTCCTGTGCAATATTTACGCATGTACAACTCATTTGCGTTCATCCGGGATCTGCCCAACAAAATCAAGTAGTTCATTCAAGCCAACGCAACCCCAGCAGGCTGCACAAAACCAAACGCTAAGCCCGGCATAAATTACAGATCGCCACGTTTCCATGGTAAGAACAACACCATCCCTCCGGGAGATCAAGATGTCCACGCGGAGAGATCATCCATGTGTAACTTCTCTCCATTTACATTTCTTTTACAAAGTTCTATTCAGTTTACCAGTTTCACTCTGAGCTTTAAAGTAAAGAGTTAAGAGAGGAAAGGCAAGCAGAGCAAACCCGCCATTCATGCAGGTGCTGTAGAGCAGAGAAAAGCCAAGTCTCAAGAGTCACATCAGATAGTTAAAGCCAGGCTAACTCAGGGCCAGACCGATTAAGTTGACCACAAGTGTTGATGCTTGTTATTTTTGTTCCTTTGTGTCTATCTCTCAATCCTCTCATCAGAAAATATGCTCCTGCCAGGGGGTATTGTCTCCTAAAAAGATTAAACAGAAAAAATATGCACTTAAAATGTGAAGTGAAGAGTAATCTTAACCCCCCCCCCCACTGTATTCAATCTGAAAGGAATAGTTCGCCCAAAAATTGGTGAGCAAGTGATGTAATGCTAAATTTCTCCAAGTCTGTTCTGAAGAAGTAACAAACTCATCTACATCTTGGATGGCCTAAAGGTGAGTAAATTTTGAGCAATTTTACATTTTTGGGTGATCTACTCCTTTAAAGGAATCGTTCACTAACAAAAGGTTCAAAAACTTGCATGCATTTTTTTTTTCTGTCTGTAAAACACAAAAGATGATATTTTAATGTCCATACAATCTAAGTCAATGGGGTCTAAGGTTAAAAACTGTTGAAACATTGATCAAAATATCTTCTTTTCTGCAGAATAAAAAGTCATACAGGTTTGGAACAATATAAAAGTGAATGGCATGACATTTTATTAAATTTGACATTTTAATATATTTTTAACAAAGAAACTACTTGAATGACCAAACTCACCTGAGTCAAAGTGTCACTGCATGTGAGCACATGAATCAATCAAAAGGATGCTCAGGGCAGCACGGCTTCACTTTGCTCCATGTGTCAATGCAGCTATTTAGAGGAATATCAGCCATTACATATTTGAAAACATTTTTTATAGCAAATCCTGAATTTTTTTTTTTAGGATGGTTATGGTTACCTCTTATGGTAGACACACAGACAGGCCAGTCGAGCAATGGTTTCTCCTTGTAGTAGGTCTTCAAGACAGATTGAACACTCTCCACTGTCCTTAGCTAGCACATCAGCTGTTGGACAAGATATGATAGAATTAATAGCTAAGGTACTAACAGATGAAAGAAAAACAAAAATAAAAACAAATGGGATGCTTACTGTTATAAGGGAGAGGTGGAGAAGTCAGACAACTTAAAAGATGCTCCTCGATTCGCCCCCCAGGGAACGGCTTGGTGCAGAAGGGACAACGAATAGCTGGAGAAGAGGGGAAAACTGTTAAGCAGGTTTTCTAGCATTGTAAAATGGAGACACAGAAAGGGTTTTGTGATATGCAGGCCAGTCACAGTAATAGACGGATGAGTATGCACCCATGTGGCCCACTTTTCTGAACCCTCCGGCTGGACTACAACCAACTGACCAATATAGTGTAAAAAACACTACACAAAATACACAGAGTTCATCAGGTAAACTGGGTTTACCTTTGGTCTTTCTGTTTCAATAAATCATGGATCATCCTGTCAGGAATGCTTGAAATGTCTATAAACCCCAAAGCCTAATTACACTGCAAGCTCATTAGTCTCATGCAGAATCATTAATCTTTTTTAATCACCTTCCATGTTTTATTTGGTTTAAAACAAAATACTGAAAATTCACTCACAATACCAGTCAGATTGGGTTTTGCCTATTTTATTATGTACATAAACCTTCAGTAACTCTTTACAATAAGGTCCCATTAGTTAAAGCATTAACTAACAATAACAGTGAACAATACATTTGTTACAGTATTGATTACTCTGATAACTTTAGACATAAATCTATTCATTGTTGGTTCGTGTTAGCTCGGGACCACTAAATAATATAAACAGATTTTGATTGTAATAATATATTAATAAATGCTGAAATTAGCTTTACTAAATGCTTTAGAATATTATTGCTAGTCCCTGTTAATGAATGCTAACAAATTTTGATGAATATTAAGAGACTTCACATTTATTCACTTAGAGTTAATGGTGAATAGAGCTGTCATTCTGCCTAATGTCTTTTGTGAAACTAATATATATCTGAAATAACATAAGGAAAGTTAACGATGACAGAATTTTAATTTTTGGGTGAACTCTCTCTTTGAATATCATCCATATAAGATTATTTTGGTTTATACACAATATATTGCGCTGCTGAGCATTTTGTGTCTATTACTCAGGTTTAAATGACAGAAATGGAGCTGAACAGAGTGTAACGTCTGAAACGACTACTGAGGGAAAGGAACGATGAGTCTTTCAACTTACCACCGTGGCGGTTGTTGACCCTGTAGAGGCCGATCCACGCCTCAGACACTGGCCGGGCGTGAGTGCCCCTCACCCGGGCGGACCTGGCTGTGACGCCGCTGGCGGAAGAATGGCGACCACCGGGCAAACGCTCCGAGAAAGTGCGCTGCGGTGCACGGCCTATTTCCTCCCCGCTCACAGGGTCTCCCGGGCTGCTATCCTCCTCGCGCTTCTCCTCGGCCCCGTTCTCGTCCGTCGGCGAGGCCTGGCTGCTCAGAGACGGGGACATGTGGCTGTCGGCGGGGCTGGCGTCGCTGCTCGCCTGCTGCCCAGTCTCCGAGTCGCTGCCCTCTTCCGACCGGCTGCGGTTCGTCTCTGAGTCATGGTCGAAACTCCCGGAGAACTCCACCATGAGGCTAGTGGGCCTGGTGCTTCGGATTCGTCGACAGGACTCTCTCTTGATGCCATCTTTATCGAAAGGTGTCGAAGCAGCCTCCTCGTGTAAACGGCTCGATCTCGTCCCCATGTTCAACCGCGCAGAGCTCGCGTACTCCCTAATACCGATCGATCGATGACTGATCAGCTAACCCGATTGCTTCCGTCACAAAGCCCTTAGGCCATATAACCCATATGCCACATTTATTTAAAAGTCGTAAAGATAACACTGAGATGTGTTTTAATTTCTCTTTCAGTTATGACTACAGCCTACCGCATTTTCCTGGCAGTTATGTCCTGTGGTCCCTGTTCAACGCACCATACCGGAAGTTGGCCTCTTTCCTTTTTCGCTCAACCGACAGTGTGACGTCACGCCCTAAATTAACTTTTGGTCCAATCATAGAGCAGGCACATGAATGTTTGAGAAGTATGTGATTTTGTTTCGTAAGAATTAATATTATGTTAGATTAAATCTGTACATTTGTATTTGTTCTAGGTTTTTTTTTTGTGATACATTGGCAATAAAAACGTCCCTCTACAGTTATTTCTCACATTTTTTACAGACAGGGCTTAGAATAATAAACCAGGATTAGGCCATAGTTCTATTAGGACATTTAAGTAATATTTATAAACGTGCCTTAGAAAAACATTTCTGGTGTCCATCTTGAGGCAAAACAAAGGCACTGATATATTTTAAGATCAATCAGTGCAAGTTTCTTTCAGTTGAAACAGCTCAGATTTACATTTTAGTCTGGGACTAGGTTTAAGCCTTGTCTGTGAAACCGGGGGTTAACGTTTTTAATTAATTTTCATATTGGGAAACAAGAGTGAACACTTCAAATACATTTATCAAATTTATGCTGATCAGTTACATATCATTGCATATAGTATCAGTTTTAGAATTATATCACAATATTGTTAATTTTTAAACTAATTATATACTGTTGACATTACAGATTCCCTATTGCTGAACAAAGCAATGATTTCAATCCAAGCGGGAATCTCTTGCACCATTTTCAAAATACACTGCACAGGAATCACCCACTGAGACATTTGTCTCAAAGAATATGACCAAATCTGAAACACAAATCTGAAGATTTAATATAGCTGCAGAAAGTTACTGTTTGTGATATTTGATCTTCTCATTTATTTGCAAATTAATCTGAGGGTTTTCTGAGTCAGCGATGCAAGTCCAAACAATACAAGGGTCATGTTTGCTTTTACTGCATCATTAGGTTCCATCTTGCCCCAAACTGTGCAAAATTTACATGCCTCATAAAAACATCAGCCTCGGTAGCGATGAAGATTTTGGCAGCCCAAAAGACGCTCTTATTGCTTTGTGTTGGGCTCTCACTGGCACATGATCTCATTACACCAGAACAGTTAAAGAACATTGAGGAAAGGCTGAGAGTCACTGAGGAAACACTGAAAGAACTGAAGAGAGAGAACGAAGGTAAATATCTCGCAGCAATAGTTGTATGAGTTCTCATCTTGTGTATTTTCTGTTGATTTGTTGAATCATTTCCATCCCAAAACACTACAATAAAATTCTGTAATGTTCCCTCTGAATAGCCCTAAGGACTATCACAAAAGCCTCAAGTGATAAACTTGAATCTATCCAGGCAGAAAATAAAGGTAAATTAATGGTGTTATATTTAAAACCAAATGCAAAGATGACAAAAAAACAAAACAAGTCCACTTACCTTTTCACAGCCAAAAAGGTTGCCTTTTCAGCTGGACTTTTGGCATCTGGATCACAACATTTTGGACCCTTTGATACACCGAAAACTTTGTTGTACCAAAAAATCTTCACTAACACTGGAAATGCATATGACCCCAACACTGGTAACCTGTGCCATTCATATTTATTTATGATGTTATTTGTCCATTGTGACTATGCTCAAGTAATAAAAGGCATTTCTTTAGTTACTAAATTCCTGTTTTTGTATCTCACAGGTACATTCACAGCACCAGTGAATGGAGTCTATTTCTTCCGATTTTATGCTCATGCTCACCCTTTTAAACAAATGGCAGTCAGTCTCCATAAAAATAATCAGATCCAATGCTCTGTACATTGTATGAAGCCTGAGACCAATGCTAATGGCAGCAATGGTGTTGTTCTCTCACTGCAGAAGGATGATGAAGTGTACACACAGCTGTGGGAGAACAGCTGGGTTTTTGATGACGAAAGCAGCTACACCAGTTTCAGCGGTTTTCTGCTTTTCCCCTTGTGAGTGTCCAGAATCCACAATTGGATGTGATAAAAAAATGTTTATGCCACTATTTTGTAATAATAATATTTGTGTGATATTTACCTCAAAGAAAGAGAATCTTCTTGCAATTTTAACTTACGTAAACATATGGATGTCATATGGAAATGAATTTTCAAGTTTGCAATAAATTTTTAACAGCCACAAAAAATTGTACACATATTGGCCGCTCAGTGTGTCATTATTTTACAAGATTGCAATTCACTAAAGGAATAGTTTACCCAAAAATGAATATTTGCTGAGAATTTGCTCACCTTCAGGCCATCCAAGATGTGGATGAGTTTGTTTCCTTATTTGAACAGATTTGGAGAGTAGCATTACATCACTTGCTCACCAATGGAACCACTGCAGTGAATGGGTGCCGTCAGAATGATTTTTTTAACAGACAGTTGTAACTGTATTGTAGCAATAATCCACAAGTTAATTATACCATCAGTTAATGTTTTGTGAAACAAAAAGCTGCATGTTTGTAATAAATTATTAAAACATTTTAACTTTGAACCATTGCTGAACTGTACCAGAATTTTTATTATAGTAAACCAGTAGAATATTAATGGATGTTTTTTTATGAGGTTAATCCACTCCATTTAAGATTTCCTTTATTCCTTCTTCATTAAAACATCATAGCAGTAACAATTCATAATCTGTTTCACAGTTCACACACAACATGCCACTCTGAATTACAGTTAATGTCATTCCACACACCACTTTTGTAAATAACTGTACAGTCCTCTACTCCATTATGATCGTTTGGCTCCTTTTCCTTCCAGTTGGTAAAAGTTAAAGGTTTGTCATTCATATCCACAAAATGCCCTTCTTTCTTTATGTCTGTTGCACCAACATATACGTAAGTAGACTCAAGGGCAGCTTGCATTGAAGTTAGCACTTTATTCTCATCTTCACTTCTTGGCAGGACAATTTTAGCCCCAGCGTCAGAGCAGAACTTCCGTGCCTTTTCAAAATTTCCCACCAGCCCATCAGACACGTAATATTTCTGGCCCACTTTCCTGAACATGCGAAATCCTAGAACTAAACATTTTTTGAAAAGCATTATCTTAAATATATAAATAGTCTTATAAACAAAGCATGTATAGTGCAATCATTGTTCATGTAGGAGAATTCTACCTTTCTCAACTGTAGTGAGTCTGTCTGTTAGGTATTTGACATCTGATTTAAGCTGTATTACTAATGCGCTTTGAACACTAGCGCCTGTAAAAGCATAGCAGAGTGAAAATCACAAGCATCAGAAAAAAATCATAAGAAATACATATATTTTTCTTGAATATTATGTAACTATAATCTCAATTAAGACATGGTTAAAAGGCAATACTTGATCACAGTCTAGCTCTTCATTCATTATTTATTGTTTGACTTTTTTTTTCATTCTAGACACCTTGCTTGAATAATAAAAAAAATAAATAAATATAAAAGTTTAAAATTAATCTTGTTTTTCTGTTTAATAATTATATAATAATTCACTGTGCTTTTATTTCACCTGGTGAACCTGGATTCCCTTTGTGTCCTTGAAGGCCAGCAACACCAGGTGGTCCTACTTTCCCTGGGGGTCCCTGTGCACCAACTCCTTAAGAGTAAGAGATGATTATTTGTCATTTCTCTGCTCTGCAGTCGCCTTACATTTCAGCATAATGTTCTACCCCTACATCAAACGTGTACACCAACAACTAAAAGCATAAACCTGGATCTCCTTTTTCCCCTTTTGGTCCAGGAAACCCGTCTCTTCCATCTCTGCCAGGGCTGCCGTTGTGTCCAGGTGTGCCCGGCACCCCAGCATAAGCTGGACAACTACTTTGAGCTGCAGCTAGCAGCACAAACTCCATTAGGAGCAGCACAGCACATATTTGATGCTTTAACAGCGCCATCTGCTGTTCACTGTGGAAACAAGCAGGATTTCTGTCAGAGAACACGCACCCTTGATTCCAAAGGAAAGTATTTTTTACCGTTTATAAAATTATTTTCACTTGTTTAAAAACAACTTTCACTTCATAAAAATGTAATTCACTCTGAATATAACAATATTTAATAACAACGAGGTTTGATATTATAATTCATATTTATTGACTTCAAACAAGTTCACAACGGAAAGTAAAAAGAAGGTAGCCTAAATTAAGAGCAACAAGTGTAACTTTTTTCTAGAACATTTTCAATTATCTATTGAATGTTAAAAGACATTCTGCCCAAAAGTGGTCTCTCATCTCAAAATGATAAAATACTTCAAACTGGACAACGAAACAAATTAGTGGCATGTACTTCACTCTTTTGTTTACTGCTTTTAAAAAAATCCTTACCAAGAAGCATATGAATCTTACCAACAGATCAGGCCTGGCGATCAGCTCTAAAAGAGAACACAACTTTAAAAAACCTTCACCAAATTTCAGTGAAGTATAGTTACCCAGATCAGAGTTCAATGATTTGCTGTCCTGTAACTTACAAGGATTGTTTTTGCACTGAAAAACACATAATTGATTCATGACCTAATGATCGAGGTCAATCAACTTATTACAGATGAAAGGTTTCTTTTCTGATAGGTGCTCAGAGTGTATCTAATGCAAATGCACTGTTTGAACAACTGAAAGAACGCCAGGACATCAAATGTTTGAGTTCCTTACAGAAACTTTAGCCATTTAGCTATCTGTTATATAAAATACACCATGACACACTTTCAGTTCAGCTTAAGTTGTGAAGGACTCAATTCCTCTGACTGATTGCATGCAGTTCATTATTGGTAAATTTGTGGTTATGGTTCATTATTATGCATCTTATCAGTATTTGGAATTGGTTTTGATCCTCCTAAAATGATACCTCTATGAAAAAAGAATTGTCTGTAGTTTCCATTAACTTTAATATTAAATTAATAATACAATTAAGTAAATGAGAAATCACAAGATCAATATTATCACTTATTATCTTGATTTTTGCACACTATATGAACCATATTTAAAGATACACTTTGTAAAAATACGGTCCGTACTGATTTTTTGATGTTGTTTTCCTTGTATTGTCAATTACACTTTGTATTGTGTTGTGTTTTAGGGTTAAAGAAAACAGAAAGGTAGAAAATTACCAGTACCTTTTCCGTTTGTCCAAATATATCTAGATGTCCAAACACAAAAAATACTTGATGTATACTTGATGTGTTTTATACAAAACAACAAGACCCAATGTTTATCTAAATGTTAATGATTGATTTTCTTTGGATAACCAGGAGTGAAGTTGTGGCTTTGCTTATGCAGAAGGCAAAGGCTAAAATTATGACTGTAACCAAACCATAAAATTTTTACTCAAAATTAAAGTATGAAACTAAATAATTACTTTAAATGCTCTCAGAGAATTATCCAATTTGTAGTTCACACACCACATGGTACTCTGAGTCACACGTAACGTCGTTCCATCCACCATCTGTGTAGATGCCAACACAGTCCTCATTCCCACGATAATCATTAGGTTCATTTTTCATCCATTTGGTAAAAGTTAGAGGCTGGTTGTGTATATCTACAAATTTCCCCTCTATCTGTTTGTCTGTTGTTCCAATCATTATATAAGATGATCCAAGGACAGCATGCAATGACATTAACAAGTTATTTTCCTCTGCATTCGTTGGCAGGACAATTCTTCCCCCAGCATTTGTGCAGAACTTCAGTCCGTTATTGTAATCTGCTTTCAGCGCATCCGACACATAGTATTTTCCTCCAATATTCCTAAATATGCGAAATCTAGAAGCTTCACATAAAGGTTAAATATTGTTTAATGAATGTTAACAGGAAGGTACTAAACTTAATTTTTTTTTTCCCAAAAAACAGTTATTATTTGTTTAGAAGTAACATACCTTTTTCTAGTCCACTGAGTCTGTCTGTTAGATGTTTGATGTCTAATTGAAGTTTTGTAATTAAATTAATGTCAGCAGCAGTACCTGTGAAAAAAAAATGCACACAATTTCTATGTCTTATTATTGTAGTATAATGGATTTCAAATTTCAACAACAACAATATGGTCTTTTTATGTTAAAATTGATTTATTTTACCTTGTGGACCTGAACTTCCTTTCTGTCCTTTAGGGCCAACAGCACCTGCTGGCCCTGCTGGTCCTGCTGGTCCTATTTTACCTGGGGGTCCCTGTGCACCATCTCCTGCAGAGTGAGATCTCATTTTAGCATTACAACATGACATGAACAGACTGTTCTAGCACTACATCAAACCTAAGAAGTACACAACAAAACAACAAATAAGAAAGCAAAAACCTGGATCTCCTTTGTCTCCTTTCGGTCCAGGAAACCCGTCTCTTCCATCTCTGCCAGGGCTGCCGTTGTGTCCAGGTGTGCCCGGCACTCCAGCATAAGCTGGACAACTACTTTCAGCTGCTGCTAGTAGCAGCAGCACAAACTCCATTAGGAGCAGTACAGCACAAAGCTGATGCTTTAACAGCGCCATCTGTTGTTCACTGTGCAAATTGCAAGATTTCTGTTGCTGCAATGCTAAATCCGTTTCAGATCTGTGTATGGGTCATTAGGTTCTCTTAATTTATATGCGATGTGATGAAAAACCGCCTTTGATTCCTGATAGGTGCCCAGTGTTTGTCTAATGCAAATTCACTGTGTTTGAACAGTTAAAAAAAAACAAAAAACGGCAGGCCATCAAACGCTTAAGCTCCTGAAAGAAACTTTTACCCACTAACCGATTTAATACCATCTTTAGACTTCCATTCATTGTATAATAGCCCTAGACACTTTCAGCTGATGCACTTTAAACCTTAGGCCTATGTAGGGCTCAGTTCTAATTGACTGGAAGCAATACATACTGCATCTGTTACTTGAATTAGTGTGTTGTGATTTTGCATCTTATCAGTTTCTCGTTTTCTGAAATGTCTGTGATTTTCCATGTAATTAATAATGCATCATCTACCTTACATATTCAAATACTACAATACAGTTAAGTAACTTGGCCTACTGCATGAGAAAATTTATACAAAACAATAACAACATCCAATGTTTGTCAAAATGTTAATTAATTTTGCAAAGAGAGATGCGAGTGAAGTCATGGGTTTGTTTATTCTGTTCAGAAGTCAAAGGATAATTTTTAGGGAATTTTTACCAGTGAATAAAATACTCATGACTGCAGGGTGTTAGATAGTTTGTTAGTTTCCTAAAATATACCTATACAGTGTGTAAAAAATTATATAAACCGCCTTGTGCACACATACAAATCTCACTAACAAAACAGCTTTAGAGTTCACTGGGGAATAACCTTGGACATATTTGTGCAGAGTATAGAACAAACATTATAAACAAACAAAGATGATAAAATCGCTGTCCTATAGTTTCAGTTTTTCATTTCATTTAAAGTTCTGGTAGTTATACAATTAATGTCAGTGTACTGACTAAGTCCTAAACGAAGTCTAGTACTGGTTGCTAATGCAGCGGATTAAGCTTAGACGTGTGCTCGTGCGACCTCACACACAACAAAACGGAGAGTTCAGTAATGTTACTATTATCTAGCAAGTTTATTTTCCTCCATATATCATACAGCGGCAATATCTTAACTCATAATACATGTAACCTAAACAACAAACCCCCCCCGGGCTGATCCAAGATCAGCTGAGCCACAAAGCACATACAGCCCCCTAGTGGCTGGGATAGATACATACAATAATAAATGTTTAGTGTCACTTTCATGCATTATCTTTGACAATGAAAAATAGTAATTGCTATATTATATTATATTATATTATTATAATTTTACACAACCAAAATTAATACCATAGCATGTTGAGGATTGCACATTTAAGAAAAATTAAAATTTTGTCTGTTAGAGTTTAAAACATTTTTTAAAATTATTTTTATAAAATTTTTATTTTTATGAAAGGCAAAATACTATTATGTAAATAAAATGCTGTATAAAAACAAAGGAGGTGAAAGGAAGGTGAAAAAGTGAACAGCTGTTGAATATTTCTGTAAGTCAGTCTTATGTAGAACATATGTAAAAGAGGTTGTCCATTTTCTGATTAGGTCAAGCTCTCTCTCTTCCTCTCATATAGTCTTATGGGCTTTCCTATGTATAATTTTCTAGCTAAGCAGTGCATGGCAAATGAGGGTCAAGAGTCTGATCTGTCGACTCCACAAGAATCAGAAAAAAGCAAGCAAGAATGAAAGGGGATTGCAGTGCATTGCAGTGGGTGAGGTGAAACTGGGGCGTTTTCTTTTAATTTGGCTCTCTTCTTCTTTCTAGCATTGACTTTGAGACTTAAAATCTCTAAGCATTTCTGCTGATAGAGAAACTTAGCGGGCAATTTAGAGCATTGATCTGTCTAGACCATTGGGAAATAAGTGTGTGTGAGAGCATTTGTACATGTGTGTATGGGTTGATTTCAATGTTCAGTGAATCTACATTGAATCTATTGTTCTTGGTGTGTGATCAAGGCACTTTTCACCTCTCTAGCACTCTGCCACAATCTCAATGACCTTTGCTGCCTTGAGGGTGAGTGCATTGAGTTTCCCGTCGATATGTTCCAGCAGTGCGTGAATGACTGTTTGACTGCTCTTAATAACATTTGAGGATGGTTTTTAACAACATTGCAGAATGGTTTCTCACTCCACTGAGCCGTACAGTGCATTAGTCCTAAATTGGACATAAGCTGAAACCTACAGAAACTGAAGTGAGAACTCTGACACAAGTTTTCAATATTCGGTGTTAAATCGGTGCTTTACTTATCACTCGTCTGTCGGGGGCTTTTTGTGTGTTGAAAAGAAAACTATGAAGCTGTGATACATTCCTCACCATCCCTGAAGAGCATTTGAATTATTTTAATCTTTGCTTAATTGCCATAATCTGCTTCACTGAGCTGAAATGCAGGCGTTCTTAGGAGACGCTGAGAAAGGAAGAGAATGAGTGGTGTTTTTCCATTATCTTTCATAATCGTTTTTTTTTTACAAGTTTTAATGGATATTTGGAATGTAAAATAAATGTATATGCATATATATATACAAACAATACACAAAATGTGTGCTTTATCACATGCAAGTTGCACAATATCCTTCATACCTCAGATTGTACATTCTTGACATTGTTGGAAGTGTGGCCTATCGGTTATTGAACACGCTCCAACAGGTTAAGCCGTGATGTCCATGAAGTCGAGGTGAGTTTTAGTCTGTCTCGCATCATTTCCAGATTCCATTTCTGCCTCTTCTCCCAGGGCTGGTTTGAGTGTCTCAGAACCTGCTAATCTCGGGGGATTTTCATGCGCAACAGTCTCTAGAGCTTACAGACAATGGTGCGAAAAACAAAAACATTGGCAGCTCTGCGGTAACTGGAAAACAACCACCCGTTACGACAGTGTCATCAATAACATTGTCTCTGAACGAACAGCAACAGCAGCAGTAGACCACACCAGGTTCAGCGTCTTTCATAGACAACATTGGGCAGAGGCTTACTAAAGCTAGGCAGATTGCAAAAAATGCTGCCTGTTCTGACAAATCTCAATTTGTGCTGTGACATACAGATGGTGTGGGCAAAATTTTTCATGTACAACATGAATTCATGGATTCATCCTGTCTTGTTTCAGTGATTTTTGGCTGTTGTTGGTGATGTAATGGTGTAAATGGAAATATTTCATTGGTGTTGCTCACCACTGACAGTCTACCCATCTTCTAATCTCTGCTTTCAGCAGGATGACCACACGTCCAACTTGCCTAAGCAAGGTTCCATGTGGCACAATCAAAACTAGGTATGCACCAGTGTGTCAACCAATAATGATGATCAGAGCCTATTAAAGGATTAGTTCACTTCCAGAATAAAAACTTCCTGATAAATTTACTCACCCCCCGTGTCATCCAAGATGTTCATGTTTTCTTTCTTCATTCGGAAAGAAATTAAGGTTTTTGAGGAAAACATTCCAGGATATTTCTCCGTATAGTGGACTTCAGTGGGAGCCAAAAGTTTGAAGGTTCAATTTGTACTTTCAGTGCAGCTTTAAATGGCTCTGCATGATCCCAGCCAAGGAACAAGGATCTTATCTAGTGAAACGATCGGTCATTTTCTAAAAAAAAAGAAAAAAAAAAATATATATATATACATATACTTTTTAACCACAAATGCTCATCTTGTACTAGCTATGGAAAGGTTGGAAAGGTCACATGTGGTTAATTCTTCGTCTGTGTACTTCGGTTCAAATAGGTAGGGCAGGGCGAAAAACTCCATCTCATTTTGTCCTCCAACTTCAAAATCGTCCAACATTGACATTGTCATCCAAACAACAGTGTTTTACCTTTTTTTAAGGGTCGTTTGACTTTCTTTGCACGTTTTCTTTGTAAAGACTGGGTCTGTCCTT
>JAFVLL020042842.1:0-67659 GCA_021397915.2 Tor tambroides
CCCTGCCCACATCACTGAACTCCAGGGTGCGGCCGGCAGCGCTGCCCAGTTGGCCTGACCTGCAACTGCACACAACAACTAACATAACAGGACATCCCCTTTGATTAGCTCCATATAAAGAGATCCTACTCCTACACCAACACAACAACTGCAATAAGACGTCCATAAAGCCTTTGAGAGCCTTTGAAAGCAAAATGAAACATTAGCTGTTCCATAACCTAGTGAGCTGCTTTAGTGTACTGTCTAATTGGGGAGCTATCTTGTAAAACAGCATCCTAATTAAAAAGGAAGATCATAAGTGACTTATTTGAAACACTTTATATATAGTATATCACATAAGCTACATAGAGCTATTCGGCACTGCCACAAAAAAGACACAACAGCAGACAAATATTGTGTGAAATGGCATTTTTTGATCAGATTGAACTATTTTTATGTGAAATATAGTACAGTTTGTTGTTGGAGTTAGTTCTAACAAGGTTTGGGTCTATATACGTGCAGAGATTGCAAAAATTGTGTGTAATATCAAATTTTGTGTATGTGTGTCTGCTGAGCTGTTTAGCCCCAGAAGTGTTGTATCGACTTGCATGATATAGTCATTATTGCTTTTCTCTATGCTACAGCTACAGTCTGTGTATTGCTTTATAATGGTGACATTAATAATAATAAATGCTCTGTTTAAGAAGATGATGTCTAACATTAAAATATGTATATTTATAGTCTGCATATCTATCTTGGAAACATTTTCAACTAAACTCGTAGCAACGCATTCTGGGAGATCATTATCTGCAAATGACACACGTGATGCTGCCTTCAAATCATGTCATCTTAGAAGGCACACTAGAAGGCTCTCTTTTTTGGCTTTTTTTCAGTAAAAATATTTAAATTCCTTCATTCATTCATTTTAAATATCATATGGTGTTGCTTCTCAAATAAATTAATCTATTGTTTCCACTATTTTTAGATACTTAAACTGGAGAAGAAGACAAAAGTACTTTGAAGGAATAGGAATATGATTTTTGCAATGCAAGTATAATAGCAGTTGTCAGCCTTGAAACAGCTTTCACTTAGAATGCTGTCTAGGCAGGCAGCACAATTTTTGGAACAAAGTTTTTCTCAAAGTTACACAGAGTTCTTTAAGGATACATCTGAGAGTGTGTGAGAGAAAGAGAGAGTACAGAGAGATACAGCCATGTCTTACTTCTTCAACACAAAGTAAACAAAGCGTTTGGCTTAAAGCTGTAGATTGATCATCTCTCTGTCCTGGGTGCTGCTGTCCGACTCGTTCCTGTGCAATTTCTCTTTCACATTTTTCTCTCACTTTCTTTGCTCCCATTCACCTTCATTCAGAGATGCGAAAAGATATGCCCTCTTCTCTTGAGGAACCTGGAGTACTTCAAAGACAAACCACAGGCAAAGTCCTTCATCTCTGCAAACTGAATTCATAATGAAGGTGTCTTCCCAGCACTTAGCAGTCTAATGCCACTGCAATATTTACTTGACTCATCTTTCGCACTTACTGTTTGCAAACAAAACTTGTCTTTTCAACTCACCAGATTGCCAATGCTTCACTCCAAGGACATTCCCAGGCATCAGATTGAGAATAATCTCACCCCTTTTCCTTGGTGGGAAAATTGCAAGTTCACAGCCTGGCTGGAAATAGCTGAGTAAATTCCACATTTAAGATTTTTTCCCTATTGGAAAATCCATCTCAAACTTATAACTGGAACATGATAGGGTATGTATTTTCTAGCTGGTCTAAGATGGCTGCAAGCTAGTTAAAGCTGGTCATTAGTTACAAAAACCATCCTGACCATTTTTTAATTGGTATGACCAGCTGGTATAAGATGGTCTGCCAGCTTGCACCAGGTAATAGCCACCAAATCATACCAGATCGGGAAATATCTTCCTTTTTTCGGGAGAAGATTTTGGGCTTTTTTTGCCTATGTGATGTAAGTTTTATACTGAAGGACCCTCAATCACAAAGCAGGAAATGTGACCCCGACCCAGCTGCTGTCCCCTAGCTCCAATCCAAAAGAAAACACAGATACTGGACACCAGATGGCCAAATCACAGTGTTTAATTGGTCTACAAAGATTTTCACTACAGCAATTCATTCATGAGTGTTTATAGGAGTATATGAAATTGTTTGCAATGGTTTAAGAGCCACATCCCAATACGCACACACACACACACACACACACACTGCAGTAGACAAGGGTCCTTTCAGCAGGGTCTGTTTTCCTCTTGTAAACAGCCGTGCTTCTCTACTAAATGGGCTTCCACCCCCAGCTCCTCTCATATCCTCCTCACATATGGACCACCCCCACCGAGAATGAGAAGGAGGCTGTGAAAGAATTACAAGAGAGGGGGTGGATTCAGAAAGACGTGACTGAAAGAAGAACAAGAAGAAAGGAAGAGCAACATTGAGAACAGAATTATTTAAGATGGCAGTCGAGGACAATAACAGCATGAGGCATTTCTAAAGAAGTAAAGGTTAAAGTTCAACTTGATGGTATCCTTATGCTGGGAAAAATTAAACAAAACCAGTTTTTTAACCAGTTTTGTTGTTGTCCAGTTTTCTGTCTATACCTCAACCTTCTGTCATGACTAAGTTTAATCACATATCTGCTGTTTGACACTAACAATGCAATGGTAATCAGTTATCAGCTAATTTGTCCACATACCATCAACTCAGGAAGAAAATCATTATATGTTACATGAGACAGGTTTAGACCAGCTGTAATGGCTCCATGGAATAGACCAGCAAAAAGCAGTGATCAGCAGTCTGTGAATGTGTTTAAGGATTCCTCCCCAATTGTAAATCATCCCTACTTTCACATGCCCAAAAAAGAAAAAAAAGCCCCATGAGATCATTATCGTAACAGCCCCAGACACACATCCGGGGAGAGGGGATTTTACTAGCCATAGCTCACTCCTGACAGAGGAAGTCCCAGACTCCAGCTATAGATCTGGAGAGGTGATGAAAACAGATGAAATCAGTTTCCACAATGCAACTGAAATGAAATTGACTATACTGCTGACTCTTCTAAAGTGATCATTTCATTCATTATACTAAGGGAAATTCAGGTGTTACAGCAGCTAAACAAGATGAGGCATGGAAAAAAAGGAAGGAATTCACACAGCATGCAATAAATATAGAAAGAATTTATAAAATAAAAAATAAAAATATACACTACCATTGGGGTCAGAGTTTTTTTTTTTTTTTTGTGGAAAGAAATTAATACTTTTTTCAGCAAGGATGCATTAAATTGACAGTGATAGTAAAGACATTTATAATGTTACAAAAAATTCTATTTCAAATAAATGATGGTCTTTTGAAATTTCTGTTCTTTAAAGAATCAAAAAAAAAAAATCACTGTTTAAACAAAAAGCACCACAACTACTTTCAACACTGATAATAAGAAATCTTTCTTGAGCACCAAATCAGCATATCAGAATGAATTCTGAAGGACCATGTGACACTGAACACTGGATAAAACCATTTTTAATTATAAATATTTAAGTATTTTTGATCGGATATATGCAGCCTTAGAGACTTAAAATACTTTTTTAAAGAACATTTTTTAAACTTTAAAATACCAACCTAAAATTTTGAACAATAGTGTACTTCCATAGAGAAAGCAATTAATTATCAAATAAGTCTGCAACCTCAGCTACTGTGTGAACATAGAGGTAAATAGACTAAAGTAGAATGGTGTAGTGAGGTATATTTCATAATGGCTGAGAACCCAAAGGTCAAGTTTTTAGAGGTTCTCATTACCTGCGTTTACATGGTCATTGATGATTCCTGAATGTACCATTTACATGAATGTAATTTCAACATAATATTGTTCTAATTCAGGCCCTGGAGAAGGCAACCACATGATCATCATTTACAACCAGTATGATGACTTTAGATGCTACAGGACCCTCCCAGGGAAACCTAATACTTTGGATCCACAAGTACCTTCATTAGCAATGATCCATGTCTGAATTATTTATTTAAGAGCTAATTAATGGATATAAATGACAGATCTTGACAAACAATCAAATTAATGAAGCATACTGTAAATACTGCACTCACATAAACAAGCGCGTGAACGAGATTCTGACGGACTCGTAGGAGGGGGGTTTCTGTCTGCCAGGATGAATCACTTCACTCTCACACAACTTCAGAACTTCTCTCCAATTGTGCTTCTCTTGATTCCAGACCATTCACAGGGGCATTGAACCGCCGCTTGCTCGTAGAAAGAACCTAAACATTACCACATTGCTGTGATGAAGCTCTGTTTCTTCAATTACTGCTGAACAAGGGTCTGTGAACCACTGAGCATTAACCAGGCCAACAGGAGGGGCTGGGAAAAAGCCCAAAGCCATAGTGGTGTTGGGCAGTGGTGTTGGGCGTGTGACATTAAAGAGTAGACAGGTATTTCGCCTTTTTTTGCAAGCTATGGCATAAACAAGCCGAGCAATTACAGCCTGGCAAGCTAATGAAATCTCCTCTTGCTAACAAGTAGGCAGCCAATGATGCTTCATCTTGGGAGATCATTAGCATTTGTCAAAACATTCCTCGAACACATCACACAATATGAATTACACAGTTAGGTGACACTATCAGGACTACATAATGCTTTGGTGAGTTGCTAACTAAACAAAGTAAAAGTTTGCAAACTCATAAGGGTATCTACTTCTGTGGAACACAAAAGATATTATGAAGAATGTTTCTGCTAGTTAATGTCCATACAATGAAGTCAATGGGCTTCAAAAAGGAAAGAAAGGTAGGAAAATTAATCCACATGACTCTAAAGTGACATGATCAATTCAAAACATTGATCAATGCATGCATTCAATGGCTACATCAAGTATGGCGACACAAACCTCAAACTTCATTATGTTTGGCCACAACATGTGGGATCTAGGGCTGAAATGACATTATCAACAATGTGAAAATAAAAAAAAATCAGACAAATATTTTTGTTGTAGAATATTTGTTTGATCCCACATGACCTAATGTAAGGACCTCCAATAACACAGTTTGACCAGTGTGGCTCTGTAACGCAAGACTGTAATTCAGCCCTCCCTGCAATCCAATAGAAGAAAACACAATTATAAGAAGTGCAAACAAAGCCGAAACAGTACAGTGTACAAAAGTTTTCCAAAAATAAAACAAAAAATACTATCATGCGTAAAGGCTCACGGCGAAGTTTTTTTTGCATTCATCAGTCGGAGGTATAAAGAAGTTTGATTCACACAAGCAGCGGTTTACTTTTAGCAAACATCCTGACGCTGCTGAAAACGGTGTGAAGATGAATATATCAATATGTGCAGCATGCTTTCCTTTCAATAATGAAATAAACACACAACTAAAATGACAGCGGCGAGAAAACAGCAGTTAAGAAAGCATCGGATCTGCAATGGGCAATCCAGTAAAGACACATCATGTTTTTTTATATAGAGCTTTATGCAATAGATTATTTTTAAAGCAGCTTTACACTATCAAACATAAAAACAGTGTCAGTGTCGCTTTCAGTTAGAATTACAATTTGTTATTTAGCAGCTCTAAATAGAATATATATAACTCAATATTTTAACTAGTCGCAAAAGCTGAATAATCTATCAAACCCTACTGATAAATCTGTGAAATAATCAACGATTAGTCAATTAATTGTTCTTATAATCATTAGATTAATCGATTATCAAAATAACTGTTTGTTGCAGCCCGTCGCAACCAATGAAGTCTGTGGTTTTGGTCGCCAAAATTGATGTAGTCTTGTATGCAGAAAGAATTTTCATTTTGGGTCAACTAACAGACATCCCACTAAGAAGTTCATGTCCTTTTACACGAGAGGACAGAGTGGATCTGCACCTCATCTGCGAAGAGACCACTGACAGCAGCTTCCCCACAGCTAAAACAAGGCACAGGATGTATACATAGCCATCCAAATTACACATGACTTCCTCCCATCCATGCGGCGGGTGCTGCTCTCCACAGGCAGCCTGCGCTTACCACATCTTCTCTTCAGACCCAGCTGGGATATCATTTACACAGCAGCACCAGACACTAAACCACTAAAATTCATCACCTGCGTACAGCCATCCTCATTTAATTTCACTTAGGCTATTCATTAAAAGTGATGTCTTTGGAGAAATAAGTGACTGCAGAACAATGCGAAGCCTTCCAGCATGATAATAACTAACTGCAATGAGCAATGAGAAGTAATGAGATGTGTCCACAAATTAAACCAGTAATATCCAAGCAAAATAATACGATGTTGAGATCTTGTTCCTTCTTTTACAAATGGACACGTTGGGGTATTTGTTTTGGCCAGCTAAGCTGCTGACTAACCCTTTCCTAAATACTGAGCAAAGCGGGTTGTGCAGAGGCTCTTCTGCTCCAAGCAGTGGGTGGCTGGCAACCAGAACTGTTACCAGGGCAACACTCAGAGAGTCAGTCTCCATGGCGACAAATAACAGCATTAGGAAGACCTTCAAGAGAGCGGATGGAAACAAAAACCGCCAGCAGTAGTTTCTCCTGGGCTCTGAATGTCCCTCAGATGACTCGCTTTGATGCTTTGAACTCTCCGAGGATGGATAAATATACTGTAGAAGCCATTGCTATTACACAAATCCTGTATATTAAATCTGTTTCGATTTCACAGTCCACAATGATTTGTGAACTGCCTGCATCTTATGGAAAGGGCATATCAGCCTTCCAGGGTTGTGTGGCATTCGGAATTCTATTGAGAATGGCTTTGGAATTCCAATTGAGTTGAGCTGAAACTAACTGTAAAACTCGGATTCAAATTTAAACGAAAGGAAGTGAAATTAAAAATTAATTATTTTTATTTTTATACATAATTAGATAAAGTAGACAGACTGGATGGATGGATGGATGGATGGATGGGTGGAATTATGTATTTAGTTAATTTTTGCCATTCAAATTTCCTACCAATTCGATTCAAAATGACAATGAAAAGGGATAAAGGGTTCAAAGTGAATTAAAAATTAACTAATTCTTTGATAAAGGAATCAAAATGAATTAAAAAGGAACTAATTCTTTGATTTCAAATTTTGCATAACCCTGAGACAAAATTTTAATGTATCTTTTGAGTTCATCCCTTGATATTTGCATAGAAAACCAGAGCAATTTTTTGTCTATGGTTCCTGTGTGCCCATTTGCAAGGAACAGCATGGCGCAGTCATTAAAAATTCACAATAGTATTACTGCTAATTACCTCTGTGGTGCTTTGGTCTGAAGCAATTTTCATATCTTTGGTCGTTAATCACCTGCGTTCATATACCTCAAGAGATTCCGACCTCTCTCTTCACCCTGATGGAGACTACTTTCCATAGAGGTGATCATTATGAACTGTCGTTAGAATGATCATATTTAACATAGAGTAAAACTATAAATAGAAAACAATTTAAAAACAACTACACTCTTGCTTTAACACAGTCTCAGGAGACAGGAAACGGGCCATTACCTGACACTTCCTTCTGGTAGCATGCATGAGGTCACAGCTCCCGCTGACCCCAGAGCCAGTTTAATACACGTTCCACTGAGAGAGAGATCCATTTTTTCCAAGAGAAGGACTGTCTTTCATGGCAGTCAAACTCCAAACCGCTGGGATGCACATGTCAATAACCACAGCCAGGAAACCAAGCAGAGCACGCAGCGGTGACTCCAGATGAACAATGCCTTTACTAGTGCAAAATGTAAATGGGCTAGTTTTCAGACCTTTCAAAGGATTTTATGCTTTAAAGCTTTAAAGCAGGATGTCCCACAGAAAGAGCACAATTGTTGGAAACACCAAAAAATTGGGTTAAAAAAGTGTGTTTATGTGTTTGGCTCTGTTAGTTGAGTTTTACTCACCCTCATGTTCTTCCAAAATATTTCTTTCTTCCGTGGACCACAAAGGAATTATATATAGGACAATAACTGTGCTGATCTTTTTTTACACAATTTTTGGTCAGATACAGATGCAGGATATATTGGTTCTGGACAGTAATTATTTTCATATTATAATTCTAAAAGTTATAATATGTTCTAATATTCAGCCAATAATCAATATAGTACCATGCTAAGCTTGGCATGAGAATGAGTACATTTTCACTTTTGAGTGAACTGTTCCTTTAAGATTAAAAGAAACTGTCACAACTTAAACACTGTCTGCAGTATGCTGTATTATTGTATGCTGGATCTTTTCAGTGGTGTTTTTATATATCTGTTTCTTTGTCCCATTATAGACCTCTGCAGATTTCATTTGAAAGGTAGTAAAGATTCCCTCATCTATTTAAGCATCACATACAAGATGAAACATTACAGACTTAAATACATTCTCAAGTCCATTCATAAGTAGATAGGAATGCAGATTATTTCTGAGGTAAACACAACTAATTTCATTGTGCTTTCACTTCATTTCTTCAGGTCACTCCAGACCCATTTGTCTTTTCCAAGTCAGCTTTTTCTTTCTTTAGAGAGCCACAAAGAACCAACTCTCTGGGACATTTCATATTCCTGTCTTCTCTTTGTGGGGGTTTTAGATGTATGTAATCCACTGAGACCTCACAGCAGCTCTGATTGGTTCAGCTACTACTTTCCACAGAAACCACACAATCAAAGCTATGTGTGAAGAGAAACTACTGATGACTTAAACAAGTTCAGAGGGGAAACGTACATATACAACACGCCAGCATATACTGATCCATTTGATCCTGAATCAAATTCATTTCAAAGACTTTCATGGCCTGTCAGCAGCTCTTAAATATAGGACTTGGGAGAATGCAAACACGTTTTTCTCAGGGTTTAGGCCGACAGCTAGAGATGCTTCAAGAAACATGTGCCTTGGATAAGCACAACAGAGCACTGACACCACAAATAAAAAACACAAAGCTGCTTCTATTTTCAATACAGGAAGTTACGTGAGAACAAAAACACGAGTTCAAAATAAGTCAGTCAAGACGTTTTTTGTCACTTCTCATTATCTTATTCCATTACCAACATCAGGCGGTGAAAACATGAACATAGCTCTGTATTGTTCCTCCAGACCCACAGAAAGAAAATAAAAGAATCATAAAATAATCATAAAAGTGATCCATATAACTTGTGTACTACATTCCAAGCCTTCTGAAGTCATACGATAGCTTTGGGTGAGAAAAAGAACAGAATTGATGCAGTTATTTATTGGAAATGTTGACACCGTAAATAGCCATATATAGCTCTCTTTCACAAATTCATGAGAAAATTAGAGTGTTACGTTTGATCGTTTCAGTGGATCCAGAACAAAAATGGTCTGAATGATAAAACAAATAATGACATTCAGTCTGGTGTTTTTAAATCGTTCAAAGGGATAGTTCACCCAAAACATGAAATTAAAGTCATTAGGTTCAGGTTTGGAACAACATGAGGTTCTTTAAGTTTTCATTTTTATGTGAACTATCTCTTTTAGTTCTTAACAAATTGGAGATGACAGTAAAAGATTACTGACTGATCATGATCAGTGACTTGTAATTGAGTTTACAGAGACCTTTGAAGCTCAAAGCTTTGATTTGCTTGGATTGCTCCCAGAGCTGGATGGAAGACGACATATGATGTATGAAGGTAGCTGGATCCTATAAACATGATGAGAAAATAAATACAATTTTGGGACACAATTCCTGTGTAATGTGGAAATGAGCACAGTGTATACAAAGAGACATGCCATTTCTAATAACACAGTTCTCATGACTCAATGAGTCTGGACTGCAACATGGGAACTCCCTTGCTCAAAGCCTTGAGTGATTCCGCTTTGTGATTTTACTGTTCAAAAGTTTTGTGTTTTTTTGTTTTTTTTTCCCAAATAAACTACTTCAAATAAACTGTATACTTTTAGAATGCATTAAATTGATCAAAAATGGCACTAAATAGACTTATAATGTTATGAAAGATTTCCATTTCAAATAAATGCTGCTCTTTTGAACTTTCTATTCATCAAAATATCATGAAAAAATGCATCAATTTCCAAAAAATATTAAGCAGTACAACTGTTTCCAACATTGACAATAATTTCTTGAGCACTAAATCAATATATTAGAATGATTTCTTAAGGATTATGTGACACTGAAGACTGCATTGTGTCTATTTCACAATATTATTGTTTTGACTGTATTTTTTGATCAAATAACTGCAGTTTTGGTGAGCAAAAGAGACCAACCTAGTGAACAATAGTATATAACTTAATCACTCCACAGATGTAATCTCAGCAGTGTAAATTAGTGTGGATCTTAAATTTTCAGAATGATCAGACATATTTTTGCCTGATAGATGATAAAATTATGGGCAGAATGCCATATGATGGCTTTGTGTGAAGAATGGACTAACATTTATGTTTATTCACTGATTATAACAGTGAGCTGATAACTCAAAAACTGCTGAGAATGAATGACTGAGTCAGTAAGTCAAACTCTGATTCAAGAATGAATCACTGAATCAATGAATCAATGAATCAGTTTGATCTGTGAATTGTGAATCAACTGGTTCACAGAGAAGAACCGCCTCAAAAATTGAATTGTTCACTGATCCAATTCATTCAAGTTCCTAAATTATCCCAGTCATAATGGTTCTCAGGTTAACAACATACATTTCAGTCTGTACCTCACAAAAACTGCTAAACTGTTAAAAATTGCTTCAGTAAAACTGAATTTAGAGCAACATTTGTATAGACTATTTTACAGCACTTACAGAAACATAATAATGACTGAACTATTGCTTTAACATATCTAATTAAACACGAAAGACGTGAGCAGTGTTTCATTAGTCAGTTTACAATCTCAACATCAGCCCTTCATAGGCACAATAAAGCTAAAAACATTTTGGAATGGAAGCTTGTGAAACTTGTTATTGACTAGCATTTGTTCCGCCAAATTGTGGTCAGAAATTCTCTACTGAAAATTCAGTCACGATTCACAGAAACCTCGAGCCACCTTGCGCTTGTGGCATGCTTGAGAGTGGTCCGCCCCCGACAGATGAGGGGAGAGTGATCTCACGGGCCTGGCTCTTTAACAATACACATTTACAGAGCGGCAGCCCACACACTGCTGCCTACACATGGGCGTCACATCTCCCCGCACAGCTCTGACACCCCTTCTGGCCACACCATTTGGAGACGAAAAGAAGTGTGGAATTCTGGGTAATGACAAAATGAGTCACTGTGGTCACTCTGTACCCCTCGGCTCCACCTACCTACCTGCACCTATTCACAACCCACACAGAGGACGCAACACACATTAACGTCTTTCAGCCCACACATTCACCTCCAACACACACACATACACACACACACTTGTCTTCAGCCCACACACAATCAACTAGTTGCTCAAGGAACGTCCTACGCCTGCCATGGCTGCTCCTCAAATGTCTTGCAGTCTCTCAGATGTCTGTCGCACTACACAGTAAAAGCATTCCTTCATAAAAGAGAGGGGAAAGATTTCTAAATCTCTTTCTTCTTCTTGCCTTTGAGAAAAAATCACTATTGTGGGCATAATGAAGCTTTATGAGAAGTGTATTAGATGCTTCAAAAAGATAAAATTGCTTCTTTATCTAACTATGCAGGCCACATTTTTGGTACAAGTACATTGTTACTTGCTGTTAGTGATGTGAAAGTCAAATTTTCAGTGGCTGTTTAAAGGATGAATATATTTTTTCTGTATATATAAATTTAACACTTTCACATTGTGACCAACTAATAAACAATGAACTACACATACCAATATTATAAAGTTAAAAATATAAAAATATTGTTAAAAAATTTTTACATTTTCGGGACACAAGAAAAATGCAATATCTGTCCACAAAGTTTGCGACTGTTTGCATGGAACAACTTCTAAATACCATTCCAAATTTCTCAAATCATAACAAACATTTTTGTATGGATGATTTAATATTAGTTCTTAATATAATTCTTCACATTTCTGCTTTTAAACCCTCCAGGACACCCCACTGATTTATATTTTAAGTGTGTTACTAAACAGTAAGCTGTTTTTGTTTGCTTTTTACAAATTGTGGGATGAGTACTGATACCACAGATGCTCTCAACAGAGCTGAACTCATACTGAATATTCATTTAAAAATTGTTTTTTAAAACTAATCAAAACACCAGAAGTCACTACTGAAATTTAATCAGGGAATTGTTACTCAGAAGCACAGAAAACCTCAGCATGTCATAAGGCAATAAAACAAAGCTTCATGAAACTGAGTGCTTGCTGTCACATAAAGGTGATTGGGCAGCCATGTTAAAAGCAGCCCTTTGGCTATGTCTCATACTGCACAATTTAAACTCAATAGCACATCTATATTGCCACAAGTCATGCATTTCAACCATATACTGCAGCTTTTGCCCTCTCTGTCCTTGCATTATAAATTTCTTTTATTGCATCATTAATTTCTTTATTCCATAATAGTTCTCACAGTGCTCTTTATTTAAAGCATCCAAAGATCCAAACATCTGACGTTAGCTGCTTCTTCCAGCACTAGTACGACAACAGCCATAAAGTGCCAATTTGTGGTGACTTTATTTGCCAAAAACAACAAGAGACCACATTTCATTTGAGACTGACTATATTTTTTCACTGAAGGATGACTGGCTACTGTTGTTGATCCTATTAATGAAGAATATGAGCTTGATTTTAATAGGAAGTAACTTAACATATCATGAAAATGTGACTTTTTCCGTGTTTAGGTGCTATAATCGGGTCACCGGTGCATCTACCAGCCCAGAAAACGTGAAAAAGAACAACCTAGTAAATTTTTTTTTGGTAAGCCTTTCTCTGCAAGCTTGTGAAAAAACAAGCTACTCAGATTTCGTTCCCCCATGACGTAGAAATGGAATCTTATTATAATTTTATCGCCCCTTAATCTGCAAGTTTCCATGGCACTGCCATTTTGTTTAGGCAAGCGACAACAGTGTACCAGTTCTAACTCCAGTACTCACATGCCATGTGACAGCTGCTTTCTGTGTGCGTGCCTCGGATATGTGCGCTCAGAAAACCGTATATCAGAAGTTTAAACTAATATGGCTTAAAGCGCATGATTTCAGCACGACAGACATGATAATCAAAACCAAACAGATGTTTTTTAGCAGAGTATCTGAGATACGAGATGTAAAGGCACAGCCCTATTCCGGAAAAGGGGGCGAGGAGCAGCATCTCGTTTGCATTTAAAGATATATGCACAAAAAAAGCGTGTTTCTGTTTCCACTCAAAATAGGCATTTTCAAAATGATATAATAAATGATCTGTGGGGTATTTTGAGCTGAAACCTCACAGACACATTCTGGGGACACCTGAGAGTTATATTACATACTGTAAAAAGGGGCAAAATAGATCTCCTTTAAAAGTTGTAAATGAGCATTGGAAAAATATTCCCAGTCCTAAATGCAAAGCAACTAGCGTTAACAGAATAACCAGTGTGGTAGAGCTAGAATCGCAATCACGTCTGCAAAACAAAACTTGACGGTTATTAAAATCAAAGTCTCTGGGTTACAAATGAGTAGTTTCTCAGTGGGTCACGACTGTCAGTTATACTACGCCTTAACCCCATTTCACTTCAGTAGCAGGGTTTCCCCAGCGGCCAATCTAGCACTTGAACCGAACGTCCAGGCCATCTTCTGCGACCGAAACATACTGCAATACCCAGACCTCAATGGTTTACTTCCACACGGACACATCTTTGTAGAGGCTCCTTTGTGTGTTCCACAGTCTTCATTACTCTGGAGTCACATGGCTACTGTTTCCATGGCAATAGTGGCAGTGGTGACGCATACATTCAGACCATTAGAGGCTTGCGCCATTAACCAATGGCACTAATGCTTATATGCTAAAGGGCTTCATTAAAAGAAGAAAAAGTTTTATGTTCCTTCAAATTCCATTTAAAGTTTTGTGCTTTTCATGCCTCACAGCTGTTGAGAGCATTTCGGTGAGCCGCTAAAAGATCTGACCAACAGAACGGAAAGAATGTGTGTTCAATGGAGGCTGATAATTAACAAACACAAATAAACTGGACAAGGTCATTATAGCGCAAACAAAATGAAAGGAGTCAAACAGGAAGGAATCTTCAATCGACCGACTCATTGGCAAGAAAAACGTACAAACGCAACCCAGCAATGTTATCAGACAAGCTTCATGCAGAACGCACACAGCTTTATCAGCCCTTATCAATGCCAAGAGAGGAGATTACAGAAGTATACTGTGTTCCATTCAATACGCACACACAGAGACATCCAACATTAAGCTCTAAAATGTTATTATTATTATTAAATATTTTAGGTATTTAGATTTTCAAGTAATTTTTATTTCTATCGTCAGACAAAATCTAATTGGGTGGTTCTTTAGGACACAAAAGAGTGATAATATATTTAATACATTATTAAAAGTTAAGTAATATATTTAAAATACATTTATTTCAAACTAAGTATAGTTAAAATCTATTAACATATTTACTAACATATAGCTCAAGACTTACCGATAAAAAAATATAAATAAACTTTATTTGGAGTACTACTTGTGCACAATGCACATTTCTTAATATTAAGCCTAAAATGTGTTTTAATATCACTACTGATGAGGATTGTATGATCTTTTAACAATATTGGCCTTTAAATGCAAGATATTTAAAGTGTACCTGAAGTATACTTGCAATATTTCCACTTTAGCGCAATCAAATATACTTAAGCATAGCTTTAGTTAGCACTACTTCCGCACAATTAAAGTACATTAAGTACAAAATTAGTTGTTCCAAGTCAGCGGATTTTAAGTATACCTGTTTAGTAAGTACAATTGTAGGGTATTTACCTAAATAATGTAAATAAATAAATAAATAGTACATAAATATATAAATGTATTTGTAGTATACTTAGCATGAAATAAATGTAATTCAAATACATCTTAGTATATTTATTTTTCACTAGGGTTTACATAATAAAAAAAATGTATCGCACAATTCATAATCCAATGTAAGTGATTGTTATCATTGCTGCAGGGGCGGATGTTAATGTAAACGGCTTCTTAAGGTCAATTTTCTTTTTCATGATAGAACAGCAAGAGAATATTGCTAACTAAGTCACACCACTGTTCAAATGTCAGATGTTTTAATTATTAATAAGTCTTTTATGCTCACTCAGGCTGCATTTATTTGATCAAAAATACTGTAAAAAATGTAAAATATTGTTACAATTTAAAATAGCTGTTGACTCTTTTATTATATTTTAAAATGTAATTTATTCTTGTCATGTAAAAGCTAAATTTTCAGGAGCCATTACTCCAGTCGTCAACATCACATGATCTTTTCGAAATCATTCTATCTATTTAGAAATCATTCAATCAATCTTTATTCTTTGTGAAAACTGTGATACCTAATATTCTTTGATGAATAGAAAGTATTTATTTGAAATCTACTGTAAAATTATAAATGTCTTTAAAGTCACTTTTGATCATTTTAATGCATTCTCACTGAATGAAATGATTAATTCCTATTACAAATTCTTTCAAAAAATCTTACTGACCCCAAGCATTTTAGCAGTAGTGTACTGTAGATGATATATAACTCTCCTCAGATGCTTAGAGTATAGGTTTGCTTGAGTATCAAGTGCATGTTATGCATGTGCAACTTAGCCACGTAATAGCATCTGCGTTTGTGTACTGCCCATAGTATGTTTCTGGCCTCAGCACCGACTGGAGTGACAGCTCAGTTGGAGGTCTTGCGTGTAAGCGCCTTCCCAGTGAGGCTGAGCTACAGCAGCCAGATAAAGCTGTCTGGAGCCCAGACTCTGACAGGCTTAGCTTCTGCCTCACCCTGCTCTTCTGCTAGCACAAACCAACACCCACATACTGCTCCACAAACCACCAGCATCCATGAAAGAAGCAGAAAGAGAGCTGAAAAGGAAAAAGGAGGAGGAATATGCTACATCTCAAGTTTCTTCACTTGAAATTAACATTTGCATTCAAAAGGGATGTGTTTAACTGATTAAAAGTGACAGAGAAGACTTTGTTTACATTGTTACAAAAATATATATTGTTCTTTTAAATGCTGTTCTGCTTCTTCTATTCATCAAAGAATCATAAAAAAGTGTCATGGTTTACACAAAAATATTTTTCAGCTCAACTGTTTTTAACACTGATAATTAAAAATTAATTAAAAAAGAATTATGTGACTGTAGACTGTAGTAATGGCTGATGAAAATTCAGCTTAGGAAAAAATAACAGTGTAAAATAGTTGATGAAACTTAATATACTGGAATTGGAATAAAGCATTGGTTATCTTTTTCAGTTTTTGTAAAATGTCACATTACATTTTCAAAAATTAGTAAAAAAAAAAACTGACAAACAGAAAAGTCATTTTCACCTCTTCTTTGATAAAATTAATTTTCCATACTTGTCATGCTTAAACGTCAACCACCCAAGCCTCTTTTCTAGGATGACAGTTATTTAATTTATTCAGAAGGTGACTCCTGAAGTCTCTCTAAAAATGTTTTCTGGAGCAGATCCTGGTCTGGGACACACACACACACACACACACACTACATGACATAAGGCTTTGGCAGTGAAGGGGATCATTGAGGCTGCAGTTATGCAGGGAGGGGAGTGTCTGTTCATGGATTAGCTGTATGTCACCATCACAAATTACGTAAATCTGTGCCATAAGCGTTACATGCTGCCTGTACGTAACAGACAGAAGCATCCAGAGCTCGATCTCTTCAGAGAGCTTCACTCTGCCACTCCAAAGCCTACAGCAGAGTCAATAAACACCATCACCCAGAACAACCCAAGGGTCACTCACTGAAACTTCAGTAACCAATATGAATATCTGACTCACCTAACTCAAATCTTTCACCTGGAGTGACAGTGCAGTCACACATTTAACAGTATGAAAAGGTCTGGTGTTCAGTTCAAGACACGTAAAAAGTTCAAAGGAAGCAGTGAAAAGTGCTATAATGTATTTTATGAGGTATAATAGCAACTCTGCACTGGCTGTGCACTCATATAAAATATGAAAATCCTGATGGTATTTTTAAAGTGGGAAATACTGTATCTGAAAAAAAAAAGAATTTTTAAGTGAATACCCTGGACAGTTCAACGTATTGAAAGTAAATGCTGTCAAACTCAAAAATAACATAAAAAGCAGCATAAATATATTATAAAGTGGTTCATGTGATTGCACTATATCCAAATGTTTTAAACTTATTAAATAGCTTTAATTTGATGAAAGAAGTGACAATATCCAATTTATCAACAAAAAAACTGCCTTTGTTTTTTTTATTTTTGTACTGTTCTCTGAGGTCCACTTATAATGTTATCAAGATTTTTGCATCAAAAACATCATAATTTAGAATTAATTATCCTCATCAGAACGCTCTATTTGAATAAGCGTGGTGGATTGTAGACACAGAAGTAAACGGCCACTGCTATGATTGGCTAATAGTTGTGTATGTTTGACAGCCTACATCCTTCACAAATGGATGCTGCTGATTTAGGTTAAAAATGCATTAAATACTCAAACGATCTGTGATAACAGCGTCTTCTTGTATTCGGAGCCATTTTTATCATTTGGTTTCGGCGTAGACCTGCGTTTGCCTCTCTCGTAAACACTATATGCGCGAATCAGTGGGCGGGGCTAAGCAGGCAGCGATGTAGAAGCAGGCGTTGATCTTCTTCTGCGGAGGCGGGGTTTAACCACACTATTACATCATAGAGTGGCACATTCTACAACCTGTCGTTTTGGCAGATTGGCATCAATATAAGTTATAGTACAATGACATCTTATATGTCAAAAGACCAAGGGAAGATCAAAGGATCTTTTATAAACCATTTTACATACCATTTTATCATCTTATGGTGTTTTTGTCTTTTGGAGCTTGAAAGCTCCAGTTCATTATATTAAAAAAAAAAATTGGCAAGGATATTCTTCAAAAATGTATATTCCACAAAAGCAAGAATGTTATATAGGTTTTGGAAAACATGAATGTTTACAGAATGTTCATTTCTCTATCCTATTAAATGTGCCTTTCTCTGAGAATTTAGTCTTGAACCTGAACTTCCATAAACATAGCTTGTGATCATCAGTCTAGTTTCATATTGCTAAAACTGTAAATGTTGCACTTTAAAACACATTCATGCCCACTGTCATATCAGCCAGTCTCTGAATCGCTCACTACAGTTGCCCAGCTCAATACATCATTGAACCGTGTGAAACATGCGCACACTAAAACACTCCCAGACTCACATTTATCTTTCAGGCAGATGAGCTTACAGAGAACATCTGCCTTTATGACAATAACACATTCATCATGCCCAAACTGAAACTGATATCCGACGCTGCGAAGAAATGTTCTCCTTCAGAGGTCAGACACATAAAATGATTATAAACTGGGTGTGAAAGACCTTCATTGCTAACGCTGGCCTCCAGCCCTGGGGAAATTATAGGGATATATGGATCAGGTGGGGTGATGGTTCTCCTGCTGATAACCGGCCTCCTCCTCATCAGCTGCCTGCAGTGCAGGTTCAAGGTATAGAGAAAGACGCCGGTCCTTTGTTCTGCCCTATGCTTGTGGGGGAGGGTTACGGAGCGAGAAGGGCCCATGGGCGGCTCAGAGTCAAACAGTGGCAGACAGATTAGACCACTAGACAGCTTAGGGCAATCCGCAATGACAACATCTAACTTGAGACACTCCCAGCAAAGCAGACAAAGCAGCACACAAGGTCAATTTTCTGAATAAATAAATGAACAATCAAACAAACGAATTATAATATAATGTATATATTGAATAAATGAATGAATGAATGAATGAATGATGCATTTATATTAGGGATGGGCGATATATCTCACGCGATATGCATGCGCATCTCGTCAGTAAAGCCGGTTCCTTGATTAGCGGTAAATCTCCATCACCTGTTTTCAAATGGAGCGGGGTTTAATACACGGAGCCGTAGATCACTGAGAAGCTACGCAATATCGAGTTCATTATTGAAGGCGATTCATCTGCGATAGTGAACGCGATATTGCGTAGCTTGTCAGTGAACTACGGCTCTGTGTATTAAACGCCGCTCCATTTGAAAACAGGTGATGGAGGTTTACCGCTAATCAAGGAACCGGCTTTACTGACGAGATGCGCATGCATATCGCATGAGATATATCGCCCATCCCTAATTTATATATTAATAATTATTATTAATGTAAATATCAATAATAAGATATTATAAATTATGTTTTGTTGATATAAAAAATATATTCTATTCAGATAATAATGAATAAATAAATATAATAAATATAATTTAAATGCTGTTAAATCTAGCTGTAAATCACACATTTCTTATTAGTCAAGTAATTTGAGCTAATACACTGTAGGTGCTGAATGATTGTTAAAATAATAATAATAATAATAATAATAATAATAATAATAGGGTTTTATGAATATAAATCTAATATTCTCTCCAAATAATAATGTATAAAGAAATAAATATAAATATGTTTTAAATGCATTTAATTCTAACTGTTATTTATATAATATATAGTGTTTTATTAATATAAATAATATATTCTATACAGATAATTGTCTAAATAAATAACAAATAATATAAAATAATGCATAACTAATTAATTATATATTTGTATTAGTCAAAGAGTTTGAGCTAATATACTATTGTTTCTAAATCATGTTCAAATAATAATATGTATTATTGTTGTTGCTGTTGTTGTTATTATTATTATCACATACATACACACCTGAGTGATCAATACAATGAAATTCAATTTAATTCAATTCCTTATAATGGTAAAAAATTCCAAACATGTAGGCTGAGGCAACACTCAGTCTACATTTGTGGAATGTGCATTATCTAGTGTTAGATGCTTGCTGTAATTGGGTGTAGAGGTGACCTGCTTTTAGGGAGTCCACCGGGAGAACAGTGAGATCATTGTTTTGGGGTCCACAGCACTGCAGCTCACTTTCCGTTAACATTTCTCCAGTGAGAGCCCATTGCTACCCTCTGAACATACTCATGCTCATTTACACAAGCCGAATGAACTTCCTGCTCTCACACACTGACTGTACCTGCTCGAAATTCATGTAAATTCATCTGGTACCAAAGGTCAAACCTGTCAAAGACACAATGCCTTTGTTAAACCTGGGAAAGTCATGTATTATATAAAACACCAAAGAACATTAAATACATTTCCCTTATTTTTAATCAGTATAGCAGGAAGAGCTTTGATTTTAATCTTATTTGCAGCAAGCAATCAAGGCAAATTAACCAAAATCCCCATGATTTCACCAACTTAAAGCTGTGCTAATGCAAGTTAAAAAAAACCACATGCCAACCACTGCAAGACCAATACCATAAAATCACTAGTGGCTGGCTGCTATGAGTTTTCAATCAACTCAAACCCATTTCAACAACTAGAGAACTGAGTGTCCAACATACATACACAAATAGAGATATATATGTCAATTGTACCTTTATCTTGTATCTTTGTCTTTTTGTCAGATTTTCAAAAGCTTTCGTTGCTTTAAAACAAAGTTTGTAATGTTGTGATTCACCTTGTAGCTGGCTGGTTTGGTTCATGGCTTATAACTCTTTAACAAAGACTTTAAAAAATTAGATGTAAACATGCAAAGATGGGATAAATTAAAAGCAAAAATACTTCCAGAAACAAAACCACTGAATAAGTGTACATGCACTGTTGCAGTATACATTATTTAAGGCTATTCTATTAGTAAGGCTGTTTATATACAACCTTTTTCATGGTATCATCCTTTGTACGAGTATCACCATACACGGTTGCAAGCAGATTCCTCTAAGTTCAACAGAAGCTTGGAGACGCGGTCATGTAGGGCTCCCAGAGGACTCGTCGTGTCAGGACCTGAGCGGAGCGTGTCCGCCTGACTCAGGGAATGTTCTAGACCCTACAGCCTCATTGATTCAGCGTGCATGAGGTGCTGGGATTAGTGCCTCACTACCATTTCATTAGAGATGCGTTATGCATACCTGCGTCTTCAGAGTGTTCACGGCCAATGGAAATCAATGATCGCAACATCATACTATGCAAATCTAATCAGGCCGAGTATATGACTCAATCTCTCTTCTGAATAACACAGCTAGTGCTTTTTACATAATTCAGTTACAAGACGGGTTTGAAACCGAGTAGTGCTCCAATATCCAGCCCTTTGCCGTGTTCACAACAGGTAAAACCAGAGCACAACATCCACTCCATTACGACAGGCTGTCATACAAAGCTGCTCTTTGAGCCAGGATAAGCAGAAAATGGCCAGACAAGGACAAAGACCATTCTCTTTAAAATGTTAATGTAATCATAACACTCACTGAAGTGGAGGCGAAGCAATTGTTTGAACAAAGGTTGTAATAATGTAATTGGGATTCCTTTGTTTGCACGGTACACGACTTGTTTTGTATGCTCAGTGTACCCCCATAACCCCAGCAGTACAGCTCAAGGACAACTTCATCAACAAGAACTCTCACTGGATATAACACTGGATACCATTTTGTATTATTTTTAATATTTTAAATCAAACAATCAATAAAAAAACAATAGTCTGGGTGAAAAGTGATTCATGACGAAAATCATGAGGTTTATCACATTTTCACTTCTACATTTGACAGACGCTTTTATCCAAAAACAACTTTCACGGAATTCAAGGTACACATTTTGTCAGTGCTTGCTTTCCCTGGGAATCGAACCCATGACCTTTCCATGCTAATGCCATGCTCTATAATTTGAGCTAAAGGAAGGCTAATTATTATTAATTATTATTAATAATTATTATTATTACTGTTATTAATTAGCCATTATTGATAATTATTATTCATAATAATTATTATTGATAATTAATTAACACAATTATTTTAATAGATTTTTCCAGGTTTAATAGGAAAAAATAAAGACCCCCTGATCCCTGCTTAAAGGGATAGTCAAAAATTATTTCATCAAGTATCATCATAATTTACTAGCTTTCATGTCGTCCCAAACCTGCATTACTTTCTTTCTTCTGCAAAACATGAAAAAAGTTACTTGAATTTTTTTTTTTTCTCCAAAATATCCAAATTTGTCATACAGGATTAGAACGAATGACACGAGGGTGAGCAAATGATGGCTTTCATTTTTGGGTGAACTGCAGTACATGTATCATTGGGTGGGAATCACTGTAATAGACTAAGGAATGTGCTGTTTTAAAATTGTTAAAATTTAATTTTAAAAATTGTGTGTGGGGGTCCTGTTTTGCCTAAATGAATAAAATATGAAAATTACCTACATTATGGTAACCAATACGCATCCCAACAAAGAAATTACTTACTAAACGATCTCAATGAAATCCTAAAAATGCTAAATGTTTTGTGTGAGGGTTATGTTTTATTTTATGAACAGAAGACATAATTCATTCAGTATAAAAGCAACAGAAGTCAATGGAAAGTCCCCACTAAGATATGTGTGTGTGAATGCAGGGGTCCAACTTTTTGTCTCCTTTTGAGCATCTGTTGTATTTGATGAAGAGTGCAGTCTACTAACAGATGGTTAAAGTATCTGACCAGTGGTGCGGCGTTTAGACACACTAACACTTGAATGTCGATAGACTTTAGGAGATATATGGCTCACACATATAGAGACACAGGGACTGCGCAGATATCAGTCATCCAGTGCAGGGCGCTGCACAGCTCTGTTTTTCTGAATAAGCGTGAGCCGGCAGACTGCCAATGCAGGAATGCATCATGTCTTATCAGAAAAAGCATCATCATCACTGATGGAGTCTTTTATGTAGTCTCAAGACGATGGTGTGCAAAGCATGAACTGATTCTGATCTTTCTCAGCATAGCATTTAATGGCAGGTGTTTAAAACACACTGATCAAAGGAAACCACAACCATCTACCATAAATCTACATTTCAGCAGAGACATAAACAAAAACCAATAGGACATCAAAATCAGTTGGCTACTAATAAAATAAATGGATGTTTTGGTGCAAAATACCTCAGCGGTGCTTAAAACTGGGTAGCTGTTGTTTCAGCACCATCTCTGCTGGACTGCAAAATCTCTTCTGCGACAAAACCAAATCATGTCTTTGACCAGGTCTCCTCCTTTTCATATATAGATCAGATTAGTTTTAATAACAATACACTCCCGTAAAGACTAAAATTGTTAGATGAACTCAATAGATTTCAGTACAAAGAAGCATTTTTAAACAGATGAAAGTGAAGAATTTAAGCACTCCTTTAAGAATCAAATGAAGTTGATACACATTCTCAAAAGTTAAGCATCGTATCTAATGGAAATAATGACTGTTATATATAATCTAGCAACCTGAAGTCGCCTACAGTTTATATCAGCACCATTGCACTGAATGGAACAATGCGTCCTTTCTCAAGCAATAAGGATTATCTGTCCCATTAACATCTTCAAAAGCGCGGATTAGAGGAATTGAAATAGCAGCGTGTCAGAGAACTTCAGAGAATATGTAAAAATACATATGCAAATTCGTGCTGACCGTTTAAACTCGATATTATGGCTTTCTGTAAATAATGAAATATAGTGGTTTACCTGTTCGGCGTGTTGCGTCCGCTGCAGGCTTTCTCTCGGAGCGCAGTGAACGCCGGTGGTGAAGAGCCGCCCACACTAGATCCCGCCCACTGCCGCCTAACCCCGCCCACTACTGAATAATTACCGTAAATCACAGTGTGAACGTGCCAACTTAACTGCTGCTGTGTGTTACATATGAACGTACAGAGAAAAACGATATAAAATTTATCGAGGCAAAATGGAGGTTAAAATATTGCAAATATTGCAACATTATTCAAAAAACCTTTATATAATATAATTATAATATTATAAATCATATTATAGTAATATATTAATATTATAAATCATCATTATATAATTAAAATTCTTTTGTGTGTGTGTGTGTGCATGTGTGTGTGTGTGTATATATATATATATATATATATATATGTGTGTGTGTGTGTGTGTGTATGTATGTATATATATATATATATATATATATATATATAAATTCATTAATTTCAATAACAATTATGTTTGAATGTGCTATAATGAAAGTATACCATATTTATGTAAGTTTTTTTAAGAAATTGGTTCTTTTATTCAGCAAGGATGCATTACATTTATCAAAAGTGACAGTAAAGACATCTATAATGTTACAAAAAAATCTAATAAATGCTGTTGTTTTGAACTCTTAATTAATCAAAAATCTTGAAAACAAACGTGCCAAGATTTCCACAAAAAATTAAGTGGTACAACTGTTTTTAACATTTTATATAATATGAAATGTTCCTTGAGCTCCAAATCAGCATATCAGAATGATTTTCTGAAGGATTTTAATATAATTTTATTTAAAAAAAGAAGATGGAAAGAAAAATGCAGAAAAAAATGTTACCACCTCGCCTCCACACTTTACAATGGTAGTGTGTATTTATGTAGTGTATAAAATATATACAAATACAATTTAAATTTTTTGGTGTAGTGAAGTATCCCTTTAAGTACTAAATGCGTGACCTTAAATTGGACATAAAGGCAAACCCTTGGTAGGTTTAGGAGCATGTAACACACCCTCACTTCATGTCTCAAATGTTAGGCAACAGAATCTCACACTCAGTGTAACCACATTCATCTCCAGGCGGAAATTAGAGACCTATAAATTATGAATGAACCTCGAGAGGCCAGTTAAGACGCCTGACATGTTTACACCAATGTACGTTTTAGTTGATAGTCACAATGGGTTTTCTTTTCCAGCTTAGTAAACAAACGCCGCCCTTCAAACCTCAGAAGCCTGCCAGTATTACAAAGCAAAATTACAAAGATATGGTTTGAGTCATGTTGTCATAGAGACAAAAATATAGTGGAGCCAAAGTGAGAGAGAGACACTCAAAGAAACGAGACGGTCTTCCATCCTCTCCACTTCCTTAAATTAGAAAAGCTGAATGAAGGCCCAGTGCGCATCAAGAGCCCTTATCACTATGGAGACAGCCCAGCTTCCAAGACAGGCAAATAGGGGTGAGACTTGGGCGTGCATTAGTATTTGATTGAGGAGAGTTAGTGTATGATTTCTGTCATCTCTGTCTCCCACAGCAGTCAGGAGTCCGGTTATATCAACCGTTTCTGACAGATCAGTGTGCAGACAGAAAACTCTCAAGAGAATGAACCCTTCAATTTACCCCGCCAATCACTACTGTTGCCCACCGAAAGTGATTAAAATATAGGGGCAAAATTGTTTATCTATTGTCAAATATTTTCTATTTGTATACTGTCTATATACTGACACTCACAGTATATTGGTGCTATAAATAATGTGGATTGAATATATTTCCACAAATGTTAGATTTGTTAGAGTGCAGTGTAATTTTAGTATTAAAATTTTCAACATTGTATATTGAATTTTAACAACACGTACGTGTGTGTGTGTGTGTGTGTGTGTGTGTGTGTGTGTGAATATGTGTGAATATATATTTTTTAGGTTTAATTATAATTTTATGTTTTTTGTTTATTTGTTTGTTTTGCTTTTAAATGGTTATATTTAGCTTTATTTCTTATTTAATTTTAAGCTGTAATTTTAGTCAATTTGTACTTTATTTACTTATTTTATTTTGGTTATTTGCCAAAGCAACATTGCTAAGTTTTTTAAGTTTATGCTTTTTGTCTAATATTGTATTTTATTTCAGCATTACTTTTATTTGTCTCACTTTTATATGTTTAGTTTTAACAACACTAGTAGGGTTTATTTTTTTATTTAATATTTTATATTAAATAAATATAATATATATTTTATTGTTTTGCTTTTAAAATAGTTCTATGTAGCTTTAATGAATTTTTATTTCAGTTTTAGTTTTAGTAATTTTAGTACTTCGTTTTTCAGTTAGTTTTTCAACATTGCTAATTTTAGCTAAGCTTTTTTAAGTTTATGCTTTTTGTTTAATATATATATTGTATTTATTTCAGCAGTTTTTGTTTAGTTTTAACAACACTGGTAGGGTCTATGAGTACTTTGTTACAAATTCTCATTTAAGTTCACCACACAAAGTGATAAATCTGCTCCAGTACATATCAGCGCACTGCACCAAAGTCCCTGTAAAACTCCCCCTGCTGGTAGAAGTAAATCACTGAGCCTCTCACTGGAGCTATAAATAATGATCTCCATTCTCAGAGTTCACAACAAAAGAGAATGGGAGAGAAAGAGAGGCCTATCGAGCTCTCAGAACAGCGCAAATCAATACAGTTGCTATGCGTCACACACCGGCTCTATTCACTTACTCTGCAGCAAAACACAGAGTTATGAGCTCTAGCGAGAGGGAGGTTTCTGATAATGCTCCAAAACCTAGAGAACTGTCTACCAGCATTTTAAGGCATCACAGGCTGTTCCAAAATATCTTGTTTTTGTCAAAATCTAAGGCATATGTATCTAACGTGGCGTAGTGAATTCCAAAATGTACTGCAGCGAACACAGTGATGAAATAACTTTTTATGCCAATCAAGATCCTTCTTGATTAGGATGCTTTACAAAAAGGCAGCTCAAAAAGACTTCAAACTAATGTTGTGAGGAGTGTTCTGACTTTTAAGAAGTGCAGTACCAGGGTGAAAGTCATTGAGCTAGACAAAGGAAAGCAAGTGAGATAATATCTTCCCTATCTCATGGACAGGCAGTAACCTTGACCCCTACTTATAGCCAATTAGCCTTTCCCCAGTGAGTGAGGGCTGCTTGTGAGATGGCCTAATCAGCTTACTGCTGAAAGAGATCAAAGACTACACACACACACACACACACACACACACACAAGGACTGTGCACACACACAGGATCAATGCAATAGGATTTTGAGCTGTCAAAGCTTGACACACAGAGTGGGAAGAATCATCAAGTAGTTTACAGTGTTTACAAGTAGTTTACAGTTTTCTCCACTTTGCCACCAACAGGCTGTTTTCTTGCAAATGCAATTTTCAGGAGCAGATGTGGCGCATTAGTGCCCCTCTGTGGTTCATATAATTATTGCATACTTGTACTTGTGCCTGTTAAAGAAACAATCTGCGTTCAGCATCAATTAATACAAGGCAGCTATTTGCACTAAGTGTAAATAGCGATAGATACTATTTACACTAAGTGCAAATAGCAATGGATACTATTTACACTAAGTGCAAATAGCAATGGATTCTATTTACACCAAGTGAAAATAGTAGTATTTTTTAACAATATGCTATTTAAACTAAGCGCAAATAGCATATTTTTTAGCAATAGATGCTATTTACACTAAGTGCAAATAGCGATGGATTCTATTTACACCAAGTGAAAATAGCAGTATTTTTTAACGATATGCTATTTACACTAAGTGCAAGTAGCTATAGATTCTGTTTACACTATGTTAAAATAGCAATATTTTCTGCTATTTATACTACTTATTGCAAATAGTGGCAATTATCTGCACCTCAGTATTGTAGTACATTATAAAACAGTACGCAATAATAACGTATCGAGTGTAAATTATAGTTTTAATTCAAATTATTAAATGGATGCCATCTTATTGAGACAATAAAGCCCTCCCTACACCTAACCTAACCCTACCCTATACTTTTATTTTAAAATTTTTAATTATTTCCTTCATTTTTATTGAAAATAAATGCCTTTCTGATGCGATATGAGATTTGAAAAGGGAGAAAAAAAGTTCGGCAAAAGGCGGGCTCGAACTCGGGTCGATCGCGTTAAAATGCATACGCACCATCATCTACGCCACTGAAACTGATGCAAAACGAGTGTTTTTTTCCATTCTTGACTAACCCAATCACATGTTAGTGGGCGCACTCAATATAAATTGCCTTTGCCAACAAGGCGGGCTATTTGCACTTTGTATAATAGACACTCTGTTAATATAAATCACAATTTAGTACTTTTTCCCCCAAAATGGTAGACAGCTTTTAAGATGTTAACTTATTTTATTCCTCCATTGACAATGAGATGTATTTAATCTGAAATATTTAATCTCAATGACTCCATTGTGCTCATAAAATGTGATAAGGGAAGACTGTTAACTTCTAAGTGTGCGGCAGTCTAAATCAATTTAATGCAGTATGAGGTAAATTTACACACCTTTCCAACACAGTGCTTTTCCCACAGTACTGGATAAATTATAGTGAAAGATGAGATTTACAGTAAAATCATAAATCATTTGTTCTGTTTTTTCAAAAATGTGAACACAAAGCAATACACTGCACTTATATTGAAATAAATAGCATAAAATAGGTTGCATAAATAATGCAATGCTTTAGAGTTGATATTTTTAAGGGGCTGGCTTAAGACATTTAATAAATTATACTGTGGAAAAGACAGTATGATACGGTATAAACTGTTTAAAATGTAAAAATAATTTATAACAAAATATTTTCCAAAGGGAAAAAAAAAACTCAATGAGACTGAGGAAACTGAGAAAAATATCTGTTACAACATTGTGTCATAAGTTTTTAAATGCTGAAAGAGTGATTTTTACAACAGAGTAGAATCATGATGGCTGAGATTCTTCCTCAGTATGATGTCATTTCCTGGTCCACCTCAGATGGTGTGCTTTGGTGCTCTGGAAGTCTGTAATCAGCACAGGATAATCAGTCAAACCAATGACAAGCAAGAAAAACATTTATTTTTCTCCACTGCATTTCAACACAGTGTAATCTCATTTCAGATTTATCTCTCTAACTTTAACTGTAATTGTGCATTTTAGTGTAAAAAGTCCAAAAACCGACTCTGATTCTAAATGTGATCCCAATCTGAAATGACTTACATTATCGTTTAAAGGTTTGGGGTGGATAGGACTTTTTAATGTTTTTAAAAGATGCTCTCATGCTCACCAAGGAAGTATTTAAAATAACTGGGCTCAAAAGATCAGAATTTATTTGTCAATTTAAATGAATGCATCCTCCTGAATAAAATTACACTTTTTTTAACACTCAGGGCAGTGACTGTAGTATGTGCATGTTATTCCTAGTGTGTCCAACAGAGGGAGATATGGCACTTTAAGGAGTTGTCTAGCCTTATTAAGATCTATTAGAAATATCCACATGAATCAAGCTCCAACAAGATAAGGATGGTGAAGTAATATGACAGTGATTTGAAATGCTTGATTAGGAAGCAAATATACATCTTACTTTGAGCCTTTCTCACCTCTCAATCTCGCATCCTTTCCTCATAAAAGGAAGGATATAAGACACAAGGAAAGGAAATAAGGACGTACAATTAAAGAACACTCTTTTCTTCATCACGCCTCAAAGTTTCCTCATCTTCATCAGCCAGGGGGAACGTACGTCTCCTCCAGGGTTGCACTGGCTACATAAGAGAGAAACAAATGAATACAAGCTTGATAGAAAGATTTGATTTTCACTACTAAGCAAGTTTTACCTCTTTTTCATCCACACTGGCTTCTGATGAATCTTCAGAAGTTCTGAAGGTCCAGGTGAAGGGAACAGGAGAATGTACAGGTGGGTGACAGAGAGCAGGATGGTCTCTCACAGATACAGAAGAGCAGCTTTTCCTGGATGACCTGTGGGGGAAAAAATCAGAAAATATGTACTGAAGAATATATGTGCAATAAGATAGCTTTACAATAAACCAAAATACACACAGACCTGATCCTGTGTCTTCTGTCCTGATCCCAGCAGGACCAGCGGAGTTTCTCTCTACGCTCATAATTCTGGTGCCTCTGAAAGAAATCTTCATTTTCTATTGCTTCTGACTGAGAAAGATAAAGCCCATCATTCCACAACACCCTGCCACTGCTTCATCATCTTTTATTGCCTGCAGCGAGTTTATAATTACAAGAATGTAAAAAAGCAAACCAACCATCCCTTCCTCCTGCTCATCTTCCTCTCTTTTCAATAAAGGTGAAATATCCACCTTTCGCCAACTGACGCGTGTAAAAACAATGGAATACAGGAAAGGGAAAAAAACTGAAAATTAAACATGAATTCGTCCACATCTTTATTAAGTTACTAAATGCGACTCATTGACAATCTATCAAGCACTCTATGGGTAGGTGGTAGGAGCAAAAGCTTACATCACAGTATTGATATATATCATTAAATAGTTGTTTTTCTCTGGCAATTTAATACAAAAATGGTTTGAATAAAGCCTAGTTTTAGATAATCAAATGAATTAAATCATTCACAAATGAAATGTTTGGTTTTTCTAAACTAAACCAAAAGATGATTATTAATCATCATAACAAATTCATGATAAATCTAATTATATAAAGGGAGTTAAACAGTAAAACTAACATCATATTAGCACTCAGATACGCTACCATTCAAAAGTTTCGGGTCAGAAATTATTTTAAAGAAATTAATACTTTTAATCAGCAAGGATGCATTAATTTGATCAAAACTGACAGCAAAGACATTTATAATCTACAAAAGACTTCTATTTCAAATAAATGTTGTTCTTTTGAATGTTCTATTCATCAAAGAATCCTGAAAAATAATGTATCAAAAAAAAATTAAGCAGCACGTTTCCAACATTGATATTAATAAGAAATGTTTCTTTTGCCCCAAAATCAGCATATTAGAATGATTTCTGCAAGATTCAGTTTTGTCATCACAGAAATAAATTGCTAAATAAATTAAAATAGAAAAAAATTGTAATAATATTTTATTTTTTACCAAATAAATGTAGCCTTGGTAAGCATAGGAGAATTCTTTTTAAAAAGAACTTTTTTTTTCTTAAAGGAATACGCCACTTTTTTTGAAAATAGGCTAATTTTCCAACTCCCCTAGAGTTAAACAGTTGAGTTTTACCGTTTTTGAATCCATTCAGCTGATCTCCAGGTCTGGCGGTAGCACTGTTAGCTTAGCTTAGCATAGATCATTGAATCAGATTAGACCATTAGCATCTCGCTCAAAAATGACCAAAGAGTTTCGATAATTTTCCAATTTAAAGCTTGACTCTTCTGTAGTTACATCGTGTACTAAGACTGGCGGAAAATGAAAAGTTGCGATTTTCTAGGCCGATATGGCTAGGAACTATACTCTCATTCCGGCGTAATAATCAAGGAACTTTGCTGCTGTACTATCGGCTGAATGGATTCAAAAACGGTAAAACTCAACTGTTTAACTCTGGGGGAGTTGGAAAATTGGCCTATTTTCAAAAAAAGTGGAGTGTTCCTTTAAGGTGAAAAAAATACAAAATATAAACTACTGACTTAGTGGAAAGATAAAGAAAAAGAAGACAAGAGAAGGGAGGAAGAGATGAAGAAGACAACTAATTTGAAGGCAGTGGAGATAAATCATGGTAATAAAAGTAATCTATATAAGCTAAAACCAATGTATTTCAAATTATATAAAGGGGCACAGCATGTTCGTAATGGGTTTATCATGATTTATAAAGAGGAATCAGCTCTCCTATTTAATTACCAACCCACACTTTTGAACAGTAGTGTAGATCTCCTGCAATAACAGGTACTTATGTCTCTCCGATGTCAAAACAATTGTTTTGTGTGAAATCAATTAATCAATACCTGGGTGTCAAAATGTTCTTATACTGAAGTCTTTCCACTTTCACTGATGCGAACAGAGACATAGGAACGACAATGTCATCAATGCTGAAAATACTCTCCGAGTTTCTCCTGCGTGATGAGAACTACAGCATAAAGAAGGACAGTATATGATTATCTTTCTCAAAATATTAACCTTCAAGTAGACAAACAATCCCTTCAAGGAAAGGAACATTTATCTAAATTTGGATTAGCGCAAATTGAAATATATTTATCAAGATGTTTGGTCAAAGGGCAGACCTGTGAGTTTCTCTGTTGTGTGGGGGTACAGTAAGAGATGGTCACATCCTCTGAAGATTCCTCCACCTGACTGTCATCACTCTGGGAGACCAGATCAGACTTGGGGGTAATACTGGAGATATCTAGAACAAAGCAGTATTACTACCTTGAACATCTTTGTTTGGTGCATATAAGTCAAACACCAAAAGGGAATTAAACACCCATACCCATTGTCCTCTCAGAGCAGCGCCGCCTCTTCTTGCCCTCCCTGTAATCTTGACTGTGGTGGTCTCGGGTGCGTGCCCATCGTATAGGAGTGCTCTCCCTTCTGTGCCTCTTCAAATGCCTCCCGTTTTTTGGCTGATGACTGCAATCTACAATCATTAATTATAGAACATATAGACATATTCCTACTTATCAGAACAGGTATATTCATAAGAACACAAAGAATTCAAGATCACATCCAAAAAAGAAATGATATGTTGCATAAAGTGCATAAAAATTATATTTTACATCCAGGTTAAAACCAAACAAAAGAAATAAGAAATTTTATTTAGCATATAGAAAATTTATAATTTATTTTTTAGGTTTGGTTTGCATGAACTTAGCAATCATTTGAAACTGTATTAACAATATTAATAAAGAGAGGAGATGGAAATCCTAAGGGGGCTGTAAGACTACAATATATTTGGCTATAAATAATTTGACCCCACTGAAAGGTCACTAGTGTGTGTGTTTGAGTGTGTGTAGGTGTGTGCAGTGCCTTCAGGCTGGATTTGTGAGTTACTGTGATTTGTGAGTCTGTGTTGATCTCCACTCATGGTCTGGAAGCTGCAGGACTGTGGATAGACCGCCTGAGCCACAGAGATAAACACAGACAATACACCACAAGACTATGACTAAACCCACCCAGCAGCCTACACACACACCTTACATCATCCCACACACTGGACTCCAGAAGAACTGACATTAAATGATCATACACATCCAGCTGATGTAACGAAAACAGGAATGGAGGGAGCATGAGGTGATTGCGAAGAAAATATTCCTGGCATTCGTTTTCCATTCAGTGCTTTTGTAGTTATTTTTTTGTAGTTGGTTCACTTACTCCTGGGTTGCTGCAAAGAGCTGACAGAAAATCAACTAAACAGCATGAGGCGTGTGTTTTTACTTTAGAAACCTGTACACACTTCCATTCCAGTGCAATCACTCACTGGCCCTGACAATCTCTCTCTGTTAAGAATAGCATTGCTGTTTCAGGATCATTAGCCCCCCTAGTCAGACAATAACCAGCAGAGCAGAGAAGAGTGCCAGACCATTAATGATTAGAGCGGATGAGTCAGAGTCCAGTGCCAGGGCAGCTCACTTCAACCCCAGCACTGCATTAAAACTGTAGAGCAGCTATTGACTTCAACATGACCTTCAGATCTGCACTGAACATGGGCATCACTGTGTATTAAAAAATACTGAAGACAGTAGTGCCTAAATGATTTTAGACAAACATGCCGGTTGTGATGTCACAACATTGAAACCAAATATTTTAAAAAGCTTGGAGTCAATACATTTTTCAAGTCCCTTATACTCACCAAGGCTGTATTAATATGCAAAAATACAGCAAAAACAGTAATATTGTGAAATAGTATTACAATTTAAAATAACTTGTTTTCCATTTTAATATTTTATCATGTAATTTATTCATTTATTTTTATTATTACTCCAGTCTTTAACGTCACATAAAATCATTCTGAATCACTTCTGAAATCATTTTAATATGCTGATTTGATGCATTTGATGCATCCAGTATTTTTTTTCTGGATTCTTTGATTAATAGAAAGTTCAAGAGAACAGTATTTAATTAAATATATTTTTACAATGTAAAATTCTTTACTATGTTTACTAAGTGAATAAATGATATAAGTTATAATAATTTTTTTTTAAAATAATAAAGATGTAGTTCATAAATGAAATCTTTAATCTAATAGTAATTTGACTAATGCCTGATAATTGTATGTGCTGTGTATCGTTAGTTAACAAAATGCAAATAGCAAACTACTGAAAAAAAGAGTTTCTTTGTTTCACACAATGTGTTGCTGCCCATTTAGAGATTCCCAAATCAGACACTTATGTAGATCCATTTCAGTTAGGATGCTGCCTAAGAAGCAGACAAAGAAGAAAACTTGGCAAGAACACATTTATACAAAGCATACACACCTGCATAGAGTACAGTACATGTGTTCGTGCATCACACACAAATGCCATGAGATGACTTACGGAATAAAGACCGGGAGACTCTGTCTCTGAAGCTGAGACAGTGATGGGGACTGGTGCGCTCAGTTTTCAGGAGGAGAGATCGCTGAAACAAACTTTCCTCAAAGTGAGAATTTTGCAGATGGAAAGATGATGGAGTTTCTGATGAACAGAACAGACAAAGACAAACCTCACTTATATAACACAAACAAAAGAAAAACAATAGAAAAACAAAGGTTCACTGTGTTGATATAAGGCTATGGTTATAAATACCTTGTCAAAATGTCAAAACATTGTCAATTGTAAAAAATGTCTGGATGTTGCATTTGAGTCATATTAAAGTATGAACTCAATGCTGAGGTTTCATACTGATGACAACCAAGGCTAATTTGATATACCTTCTCCACATTCCTGCTGCTACACACAATCAGTAAAACAGCAGGAACGGCACAATTTTGACATGCTGATGGAGTAACTGTCTGATAAGAGACAATTTATCCTGACTGAACTGAAATGACAGCCTAATGCAGTGAAATAGATGAGAAATTAATGGATTGCTGTAGTATTAACCATTAAAATTATAACATCCATTTATCTCAGCAAGAGTATGAACACTATTCTACTGCTTAAATAAGCTCTTCTCCAAAACCTAGTGAGCTGCCTACATAGGTAGCATTTCAAGGCATCTAAAAGAGCATCACACACATCGTTTGAGGAGAAGGTAATCTACAAAGCATTGCGACAGGCTCAATGAAAAAAAAAATCCATCCAACATGGTGGACGGAGGAGGAAAAATGTCAATTTTAAACAAAAGGCATTCATCTCTCTCTACCTGAGGAAAGTGATAGAACAGGATGCACTTTGCCATCTGTTCTGTCTTTTCTGTGGAGACATGCAGGAGATGCAGGATCACAGGATGCACAACTGGGACAAAGAGAAGGGGACGACTCCAGGACCTGTGGAGAGAGAGAAGGAAGTAGTAGATGTAACCAAAACAGGGAGGTTTTGAGAAGTCATGGGCAAATGGGAAGAACACAACTTTTGCAAAGCATAATTACTAAACAAATGTCTCTTTGTGATGCTAAAGGCCTGATCTGAATCTAGAATCCAGTTTTGATTTGTCCAACTGAGCATTAAAACAAATAAAAAGGGGTGGATGTAAACAACAAAGTTAATAAAGGCCAAATCTATGACACATAGTGCTCTGGGGAACCATTACGACATAAGCAATGCATGAAAAGGAAAATCCTAGCAGCCAAAATCAGACAGCTATAAGAATCATAAACAAGGTTAAAGGAAGTGCACCAGGCACCAGCTGGAAAACAGACTCAGAGCATAGTGTGAGTCATGGTGTAATGTGAAGAGGGCTGGCACACACACAAATAACTGCTTTATTAAAGGACCAGTTCTGTACTCTGTGCTATTCTGTCATAATTTACTCACCCTCATGTTGTTCAAAACCTGTTTGATTTATTTTGCTAGCTACAAGCAACTGTTTTGACTAATAAGATTCAATATGATTAATGTAATAAATAAATAATAATAATAATAAATTGAATAAAAGCAGTTAATGATAACATTTTCCACACTATTTTTCAGTAAATGAAGGAAGAGTGTTAAAATAATCACTATAATATTTAATTAATATTTGATTTGGTTTACAATGGTTCTTAAATTTACCTCATCAGCAAAATTGATCCAAATATCCAAAATCAATGCAAATTTCTAATGTCTTGTTATATTGCTTAACCCATTTTATGGTATCTTCTTGTCATTTTTGAAGCTTAATAGTCCTATATTCTCAATATGCCCCTGAATCACTGAATCACATATCACTGAATGGAGAAGAGCAGTAAAAAAAATCTTACGTAAATGATGACACTTTTTTTTCTTAGCTGAAATGTTCCTTTAAAGTATTTAATGTTGTTTTTGTTTTTTCCCCCCAATTGCTTCAGATTGCATTCCATTTGGAAAATGCATCTTCATCCTGCTGCTTCTAGGTTCAGACTAAAGTATACAGTATCTGAGTTACAGGTCCAGGCAGGCCATAGAGGACACAGCAATTATAAGATTATCATCATTTACGAAAGCGCAGCTGGCCTGAGCACTGCGTGTTATCAGCTTCCAAGGGAAAGGACAGAACAAAAGCTAGGTTATTCTTTTTGAGCTCCACTGTTGGGAAAACACACTCACATATATTTAGTGTAAATGTTGGACACAGCACACAGCATTATAATTCCCACTAGTTCAGACATTATCACATACAGCTGTGTTTTGCCTTTTTTACTCAAGCACATTAAAGCTGTTATGTCAGTGATCATTTGTGAGACTGTTGTATGTACACTATCGTTCAGAAGTGTTGATTCAACTTTCTTGCTAAATGTTGTTTTTTGAACTTTCTATTCATCAACAAATCCTGAAGAAAATTATTGTTTCCACAAAAATATTAAGCGGCACAACTGTTAATAATTATGATTTCTGTAGGATCATGTGAAGATTAGAGTAATGGCTGCTTAAAATTCAGTTTTGCATCACAGGAATAAATGAAATTTTAAAATATATTAACAGAGAAAATAGTTATTTTAAATTGTAATACAGTAATATTCCACAATATTACTGTTTATACTGTTACTTGAGCAAAGAAATGCAGCCTTGGTGAGACTTCTTTCAAAAACATAAATCATACCAACCCCAAACCTTTGAACAGTACTGTATGCTATGCTATGCTATGCCGACTCATTAAAAGTTGACACTTGAAGAATTTGGCTTTAAAATGCCAACCTGTTCTCTATGAGACACCGGATCCATGATGAAAAGTCTAGGCTTGTGATAGGTCAGAAGGGGTCGTGTCCGGGCTGACACACATGTGACGTCCACCTGAGGGAGGTACTGTCGTTTGTGACATGTTCGCTTCCTCTTCTGCCTGGCCTTGTGCAAACACTGAGGTCCACTGGGAACAAAGACACCTGTATGTGTCACTTGGCTGCAAAAGTAGGGATAAAATCTTCAGAAATCTGATCATATGACAAATAAAGAGCAAGTTTCATTGGTTCTCTTCTCCACTCAGACTCTTTCATCTTCCTTCTTTCTAACTCTTCAGTGTCTTTCTCACTTTTTCAGTTTTCCGCTGGGCTGAATGATTCATACTGACATTCACTGAGATTTACATAAATTTACACAATTATGTATCAGAATGAGGGCGCTTCTACAGTGCTGCAATGAATATGAAATGCATGAATGAAATCAAGACACACTGCTTCCCCTCAGGTATCTCTGGAGCTTACGTATGACTAAGTAAAATGATCTATACTGCGTCAAAAGCAAAAAGCATGACAAAATCTTTTTCTCTAATGTGAATATCCTTTTAACAATCTACGTACTTTCTTGAACAAGTAAAAATCCAACAACCAGTGCTTCAATAACATAAATTAATCCCAATTTCTATTTTTGGACATTTTTGATGAATGACCCTGTGAGATATTTGAGGTTCATTTTAGCCTGTTGATGAGCTTGTAGAGCTTGTTGGTGCTTGTTTGCCTCTCACCCGCTGTAAGCTGTTTTCTGTTGACCTCTCCAGCGATTGCAGGGTCCTTTAGACATTGGTGATGAGGAAGGAGAGGCACACAAAGACGGCATCAGGCTGTTTACAATCTGAGTCAGCTGGGCACTCTAAACACACACACAAACATGAATTGAGTGGAGTTGATTTAATCAGTTTTAAATGAACAAATTACATTATTATCTGTTATTTTTATCTTGTCTTTTCTATGTTTTTGTCTATGTGCCTGTGGTTTTAGATTCACCTGTCTCTCAATGTTCCTCAAAAGGCGTGTAGGGCTGCTGGGTTCCATCTCTAGATCAGAGTGCAGATCCTGCATGTTCCCAGCTGTAAATGAAAGATCCATAGTCTCTGTCCACAAGGTGTGTTGAATCTGCCTGTCCGTCAGGGGCTGAGACTCTGCCAAAATCACATGACCCTGGAGGACATGTTAGGGACACATATATTTTAAAAATTAAAAACTGTTTGCATCTAAAAACACTCAAGGTGCCACTGAGAACTTAATTGAGATCGCTTTTAATATTCCAGTTTAATGATTCAGTTTGAATTTAATCTGAATTGAAGTAACAAATTGATTCAGAATTGCAATTATAAATTTTATTAGAATTTTTCAGTATGTATTACATTTCAAAATGTTTAATAAAACATTTTCATTACTTAAAATAAAATAGATAAATATACTTAAAAAACTAAAATGTACTATTTCAGCTAGTTGCCATGAAAACATAAAAAACACAAAATAATCAATGTTTAATTTAATTTAATTAATTGTTTTATATTTAATTTAATTAGAGAATTCTGGAACATTAAGTGTGCTATATTTATGAAGTGTATTTTATTTAAAGCTGCAGTCCATAACTTTTTTTTTGGTTAAAAATGATCCGAAATCAATATTTGAGTAAGTACATAACCAGCCAGTGTTCAAAACTATCACCTTACTTTAGCCCGATTCACAACGGTTAGCTTATAATAATGTTTTCTAATTTGAGTGGTACGGGTAGGTTTTCACGGGAGATTCGAGCATGGCTTTGCGTCATTACGTCACGTCTGTAAACATAAAGAAGTTGTCCCGGCAACTAGGCTATCGCATGTGAGGATCCTGCAGGTAGTGGATCATTTATAGCCTTTTCTCACAGCAGCTATAATAATTAAATGTATCATTTTGATGGCGGATTGTAATCCAGAAAGAATTATGTGTTTATGAAACACATGTGAATGAAATGAAATTATATTCCAGTTTTAAATGTGCTTCTGATTACAGATATCCTGGGATTACCCAAGATTTGTATTTTAAAGAAAACCAGTTCGAAGGGAGCATAATTTGCTTTTTGGGTTAAAATAATTTCTTAATATGAAATTCGAATGGCATGACAATTAGATTAGACTGTACAGAAACTGAAATCTACACATTAATACACACTATACTCATAGTCACGCAATGCTGATGTAGTTAACATTAATCATTTGAGAATAAAGTATAACAATAATAATAATTTGCACGGTTTGATGTGATATGAGCTAACGATCGTTAGATTTAATCACCATTGGTAGCGCGATTTATGGTAAAGCTTTTTTCCTCAGTTGGGCAGAACAAATGTGGCACTTGTTACTTACTTGTTCAGATGACAATATACCATGAAAATTCTTATTTGGGTCATATATTCCAAGACATAGGCCAGAATCTGTAATTGCAAAGTACAGTAAACATCCAAACCAGTGCGGTGACTGACAGCACCACATTCACCTCAAAACATTAGATTCATCCGCGCTGGAGTCGTGCCAGAGCACATCCCACGCAAGGAAGATAATTCCGCAAGCAGCTGCAATTCCAGGTTTTCAAACAAAGATGGCGACAAAGAGGCAAAACTTACAGACTGCAGCTTTAATAAATTCATTTTATAACTGGTAGAAACACTTCATAATCATTAGATTAAAATGTTGTTGAAAATATAAAGCTATCTAAAACAAAAACGTGGTGGCAGTTTGATGTGCTTAATGCAAGAATTAAAATATTTACTTTTTTAATTATTCCTCATATTAGTCAAGAATATAGTAAGTCAAACTTTATGATGTCTTTGTTTATGTTTTGTGACAACATTTATATTTCGACTGTTTGGACTAATGAAATTCATCTGTTGTGTCACTGTTACTAATTTGCAATTAATTCATTTCTTTTTCAGTTTCCAATTCACCATCCTCTGGACATTGCCAATTCAATTTAAATTCTCACATGAATTGAAAGAGGGCCAATTCTTAAATTCTGAATTTTGCCCCACAGTGCTAACAGCATGGCCAAATTTCCCTCATAATCTATAGATGCTGCATAATTTCTTTACCTTATTAGAAAGAATCTGCTGCCTGAGTTTTCCAAGCTGCTGAATCTGAGAGTCCAGCTCAGACAGTCTCATCTGCAGCCATGTCCAGCGACTGCAGAGTTCAGCTCTGTCCTTCAGCCATCTCCACTCACAGACACGACAACTACCCTCCCACAAAGACAGGGACAGAAAAAGTTAGAAAAGGTCATTCAGCTGAGATTTTAAACAAAGTGACTTACACTACATCCCTCCAGGAGCAATCAAGGAAAAGTGTTTGGGAAACCAGTGTATGAAACTGATTGTTTGCTTGCTCATTAACCTGTGATTCTATTATGTTTCATTTTTAAACCCAAAATTTGCAATCACAGAGGCAACAGAAGAGGACCTAAACATACAGATATTTACCAGTCTGTCTTCCTCTCTGCAGACATACAGATTAGTGCAGACACTCACACACACACTGGCAAATTCCAGGAATATCTATAAAGCAGTGGAGCAGCAGTGAACCCATACAAATATACCGGGAAGAATGAGATCTCCTGCTAAGGCAACAGTCTTCATGACCCCTATATAAACAAACAGTTTACCTCTCTAGCCAGCCTGCTTTCTCTCTCTCTCTCTCTCTTCTCACATATTCACAGAGCATAGCCCTGCTTCAACAAAACAAACGACAGTCACAGAACAAGTGAGCAACCAAATCATTCCAGAATTGAAAATAAGAGACCACAGATGGCTTTGTTGCTTTTTATTTAATGCCTCAAGGGTGTCCAGACCAAATAATATCACTACATAAACTCTTTATTACACTGCATATATTCCAGAGCCAACTAAGCAGACACTGGATCTCTGCAAGCTTTGGCCCTAGTTTTTTCCGAAATAAGTGACCACAACTTAACCACTTCAAAATATGAACATCTGTGAAAAGAAAGAGGGTACTGACGTCAAACGTGCTGCTCTTGACTGGCTGAGAGCCTAATCTCAGTCCACAAAAAGTGCCCTTAAGCAATTCTGTGGCCAAAGCCAGATAACTCATTTATAACCTTACAGCAATGTTCTCATATCCAGCTTATCCAGAGAATACAAAGCAATGACCACCGGCTTGAAACTCTGATGAGAGATGGTAATTGAGATTGCTGGGACATATGGAAAAGTCACTGAAACTATTTTGTCGTGGCCTGAGGAGAGGCAGAGCCAACAACCACAGCTGGCTGCTACTAAAGGGCGTTCACTTTTACAGCAATTTGCAGCAACAAAGTAATCGGAAGTCATTCATTTTTAATGACAGTTGTTGATTTGAGGCAACTTGAGTCCAATGGGACAAAGTTTAACATAGTTTAAATTTATGCATGTCAGGGTTATTATATTTAACTAAAACTAAAATTAAAACCATAAAGCATGTTTGTTACTTAAAGAGTTTCCTGAAAGATATATTCCTTTCAAAGAAGTGTATCTTGAGACTAGATGTTCTCGCATCTGCACATATGCTGCGATCTTACAGTGTAAGTGCAGAGTGGGCGAGCAAATCACAGAGGGACATGAAAGCTCTGATCTACGGGTTGGTGAAGGGCGGCCTGATCTCTATTTATTTACTCATCCCAGGGAAAGGAGAGTGCAGCTGTCTGTTTCAGTGTGGCTCCACAGAAACAGGGTCGGAGGAAGAGCCAGCTGCACATGAACACACCAGATAAAAAATCTTCAACATGGGGGAGAAATATGGTGAGAATTTCTCAACAGCTGTGTACTGAACAGAGTGCCTCTGTTTCTGTGAGCAAGGATCCTAAAGAAACATGTAACACTGCCAGAGCCAAATGCTTCCTCTCCTCCAACTTCTATTGGGCTTTGTTTTCCCAAACTTGTTGTTACACTCCCTCTCTTCTTGCCAAAGACTCACGGCCAGCCTGTCATTAAAAGTTCTTTACTGCCTGGCAACTTCTAGGTAAAGATTAATTCTACCCTTCAATTCACCTATTTCAAGATCTCATCCAATGTTATTTTTTTGTATTTATTTTGAAGCTAGAGACTGCGTATTATATGTTTTGTTTATAACCACCAAGCATTGTGACTTGCAGAGTCATACTATCAATTCTAAGTTTTGGCTACAATATATCATTTGGATTCCGAAGACTTCCCCTTTTGCGGTATTTTTTGTCCTATGCATGAGCTGTTATTTTTTTCAATTTGAAATAAGCTGTGAAGATGAACATTTTCCCTATTGTGTTCTACCAAAAAAAAAAAAGCATAGAGGGTTAGAATGACACGAGGCTAACCACATTAAATAAAGCTAAAGTTTTCATTTTTGGCCAACCCATTCTGTTAATGTCTTCCATTAAGGTGTATTTCTTTCCATGTGTCTTCTTGATTAGAAGTTCAACATTAATTAAGAAGACTATTCAACATCATATCATACTCACTGTGATTCCACTGAGGTCCCTTTGGCATCTTCATGGTCCCACTCCTCATCTGAGCTGCTCACGGTGGCATCTGAGTCCAGATCCTCCAGCACTCCGTGCAGAACAGCATGACCATTGTGTGCTAAATTCTGCAAATCTCTGGATTTCAGAGGTTGCCCATGGGCTTGAGGGTACTGGAGGTTTCTTATAAGAGCCTGCTCTACCGCCTGCATCTCTACAGCATTAAATGTCTCAAAAAGAGGCTCTGATGTCAACTTAGGGGAATGGCGTGCTTCAAGAAGTTTCTTCTTCAAACCATCCAGTTGGTGGCTATAGTGTCTAGAAGCATGTTCACCAAGCATCGTCAAAACCCTTTGTTGTAAATGACTGGCTCGATTTGCCAACGAAACGTGCTGGGAGAGATGCCACAATGACTGAATCATCAGCCCTTCCTTCAGTTCCTCCATAGTGCTAACCAATGTTTGGTTTAAAGCATTGTTCTTCCTGCTGCAATGTGGTGCTTGCTCTAAGGAAAGTGATTTGGTGCCAACTTGGCGATCGCTGATAGAACAACCATGACGTGTGAGGTTGTGACTGGGCTCTACCACATCTTGTCCACTGTCTTCAAGTGTGGGCATGAAACACATTTGTGGAGCACCTGCAGGAGTAGCCGGTGAGTTTCTGTTCAAGGAGAGGAGGGTGAGTAGTGGCTCTGGGCTTGACAGCAGAAAGGCTTTGGAATGTGAATCCTGGAACAAAGGCGATAGCAGCATCTCTGGGAACTGAGGAGAACTTTTAGAGGACAGGAGATCCAGATGGACCATGGATGGGAGGTTCTGCCAAATCATCTGTCCAAAACTATTATCCACATCCAAACCTAGTGCAACACCGCTGCAGTCCATATTTCCACTCAAAGCAGAGAATGAAATCTGGATTTAATTAATTTTGATTTGCTGTGTGGATAAGAGATGGACTCATTCCTTATCCCCCGTCCTGGGAGTGATGGATATAACCTCAGATCCAGAGCTTATAGCATCACTTGAAACTGTGACTCCGGCGACAGATCTGTTAAAAGAGATCTGTCTGTGATTATTATAACAGATACACAGGCGATAGGACTGTGAGAAAGTGAATAATGTTTTTGATAGACTCTAACTTTATCAAAAACAATCGTAATTTAAGATGACCTGTCTAATCATATTAGAAACCTAGTGAACAACTGAAAATATTTGTAAACGGAAAGACCACAAGTATTTTTCGCTCAATCGATAAGCGTAATGTTACGAAAATAACGGCAGAATTGGAAAAATAACGTCATCGTCTCACCTTTAACAGCCGCTCATTTCAGCAAACAAAAATTCAGAGTCCAGAAACAGGCGATCATCAATAAATGATCCATAGATATAATCCTGCAAGTGATTAAAATACTGATTTGTCAGTTTTACGAGCAGATACCGACTGATCCTGTCCGATTTTCTTTCACACCGATGAGCAGCCGCAACCGGAGAACAGAGAGAGCGAGCGCGAGAGAGAGAGAGAGAGAGAGTGCGTGCGCGCCGCGAGTGTTTATGTACCCTGTTGGTTACTTTTATTGGACGCAGCTACATCTAATCTTAATCTAATATTTATCAAAAACAGCTTTATACTATACATAACTATAAATAATAAACTATATTTTGTTTACAATCTTTAGTTGTCGTTTGATCTTTAGTTTCACTTTTCTTTTCTTTTAATATTTATTTTTCATATTTATATTTTTTCAGACATTTCGCCATTGGTCGTTTGTTGTTGATAACCAGCAGACTTTCTTTCTTTCTTTCTTGCATTCATGAAAACCGAGAGGGTATCAAGCATATCAGCCATGACATGACATATTTGGCATATTTGTGGTAAAAAAATAAGTTTTTAACTGTCAGGTGAAAATATCCTTACACACATTTATACCACATACCACGTATGCACACATACTATTGATTAATGATAGTAGACTTTATGATTTCTAAAGGAAATAAACCAGGTTTGTGCTGTGCAGTTTCTGGTATGTCCCAGCCCTGGATCTCAAACATTTTTTCTTTCAGGGTGGCTGAAGAAGGAGGGTTTTCCCGAAAGCTGCTCTCAACGTTTGTTTTGCTTTCTTCTCGCTCAGTGCTTGTATAGGCTTGAAATGCAGGAAAGCGCTTGTTTGAACGCTTCAACTGCTCTGAGCATAAATTGGTTGTAATATGCATTCAGTCCACCAGGTGGGACTAGAACAACTGAATTAAGAGCTGAAACAACAAGGGCACGTCACCATTAAGTAATGATCTCATTTTTGAGAAAAACTTATAAACATATATTTCTAAAAGCGTGCCACATGTCACATAACATCTGAAATAATAACTGATGATTAGGACAAAAAAAGCCTAAATAAATTAAAATAATAATAAAAAATAATGAAAGGTTTTCTCTATCAAAATAAAAAAGCATTATTTATTCATCTTTTTTACATCAATCTAGTTTTCATATAATTGCACTTTTTAATATTAAGCACTCTGTATATATTTTATATAATGTAAAACTATTGGCTATGTCAGAATGACAACTTTATAGAACTGAGAGCATGTGAATATCTGAAGTACTGATTAAGCAAACAAAGAATAAATACATTACACACAGTAACCCTGAATAGAGTACAACATAACAGTAAGCAATGTCTGAATTTCTATGATCTGCTTGCATTACGTAGTTTATATTTCTGAATACTCACAACAGAAATTAAAATCAAAACTATTTGAAGCAAAAATAAATAAATACATTTTAAAAATGAAAACATGGTTCAATATTCAGTCTACAATAAATGTATTTATGGCATTTACCCTTTTGCATAAAGAGGTGAGTTTGTGGTTTGCAAATGTCAATACAATTACATATCCATTCAAATATCTGCAAATAATGTTCTTACTGACAGTTTTAATCTTGAGTTACATCATTTCAGCCACAAGCCATTTTAGATATTGTCACTGAATCATAAAGGACTTTATGAATATTTTAGTCTGATTTAGTATGAGTGCTGCCCCAACATCGCTTCAATTTAAATCATGCCTATAGATCCATCTGCTGCAGAAGTGAGATAACTTAAACTGAATGATTAGGGAAAAGGGAATTTCCAGGTTTGTAGTTTTCTGCCAATATTTTTAGACATGAGGCGGAATTTTGACTGGCCAATGCCTAAAAGGATGGTTGCCCCAAGAATACAGTGCCATGACAGTGCAAATAAAATGGCCACTCCGATCAAAAAAACATCAAAATACACGAAGAGCTCTTCTGTCATGAGCCATGTTGAAGCGAGAAAGAAGAGAACACTCTGTATAATGCCCAAGATTGTTACTTTCATCTGCTGCTTTTTAATATTAAAAATAATACAGGAGACAAAAAAAACCAAATTAATCAGAATAGTGGCAATCTAAACAACCAAAATTTACTACGGCAAATGCCACCATGCTCATGTTAACAGTGATGGAAACCATTTTTCCACTGGCCACTAAGAGGAAGAAGTTTATTATGGGCAATGACGGTATGAAGGCTTCAGTCCCTAAAATAAATATATTTTTTAATGCGGGAAATTACAGTATATCTGAAATAGCTGCCACCAAAGAAAGTACATTGATGCGCCTACAAACACACACACCACACTGAATTTTAAATTGATCATAGAATTCGAGAATTCATTGAATTGATTTGTTCTATTTTATTTATATTACATACCTGTTCTAAATTCAGTATAAGCACTATGCTTTGGCAATACATTGTAACAATTGTCATGCCAATAAAGCACATATCGAATTGAATTGAACTGAATAGAATTGAATTGAACTGAGAGAGCGAGAGAGAGAGAGAGAGAGAGAGAGAGAGAGAGAGAGAGAGAGAGAGAGAGAGTAAGTGTAAGTGTGCATGAGTAGTGTTTATACACCTTGTTAGTTTTTGTGATTGCAGTCATCAAAACAAACAGAGATGGCATCAAGCAGCCTAGACATGCCATGAGATATTTGGCATATTTGTGGCAAAGTTCTTAACAGTCAAGTGAAAATATACTTATACTTACAACCCGAATTCCGGAAATGTTGGGACGTTTTTCAAATTTGAATAAAATAAAAACTAAAAGAATTTCAAATCACATGAACCAATATTTTATTCACAATAGAACATAGATAACATAACAAATGTTTAAACTGATACATTTTACAATTTTATGCACAAAATGAGCTCATTTCAAATTTGATGCCTGCTACAGGTCTCAAAATAGTTGGGACGGGGGCATGTTTACCATGGTGTAGCATCTCCTCTTCTTTTCAAAACAGTTTGAAGATGTCTGGGCATTGAGGTTATGAGTTTCTGGAGTTTTGGTGTTGGAATTTGGTCTCATTTTTGCCTGATATAGGTTTCCAGCTGCTGAAGAGTTTGTGGTCATCTTTGACATATTTTTTGTTTAATGATGCGCTAAATGTTCTCTATAGGTGAAAGATCTGGACTGCAGGCAGGCCAATTCAGCACCCGGACTCTTCTACTACGAAGCCATGCCATTGTAATAGCTGCAGTATGTGGTTTTGCATAGTCCTACTGAAATACACAAGGCCTTCCCTGAAATAGACGTCATATGGAGGAGAGCATATGTTGCTCTAAAATCTTTATATACCTTTCAGCATTCATAGTGCCTTCCAAAACATGCAAGCTGCCCATACCGTATCCATTTATGCACCCCCATACCATCAGAGATGCTGGCTTTTGAACTGAACGCTGTTAACACGCTGGAAGGGCTCCATCCTCTTTAGCCCGAAGGACACAGCGTCTGTGATTTCCAACAAGAATGTCAAATTTGGACTCGTCTGACCATAGAACACTTTTCCACTTTGAAACAGTCCATTTTAAATGAGCCTTGGCCCACAGGACACGACCATGTTCACATATGGCTTCCTTTTTGCATGATAGAGCTTTAGTTGGCATCTGCAGATGGCATGGCGGATTGTGTTTACCGACAGTGGTTTCTGGAAGTATTCCTGGGCCCATTTAGTAATGTCAATGACAGAATCATGTCGATGAGTGATGCAGTGAGATTTGCAAAGCCTTTGCAATTTGACGTTGAGGAACATTGTTTTTAAAATATGCCACAATCTTTTTATGCACTCCTTCACAGATTGGAGAGCCTCTGCCCATCTTTACTTCTGAGAGAATCTGCCTCTCTATATGACATCCCTTTTATAGCTAATCACGTTACAGACCTGATGTCAATTAACTTGTTCTTGTCAATTAGTTGCTAGATGTTCTCCCAGCTGAATCTTTTCAAAATTTCTTGCTTTTTCAGCCCTTTGTTGCCCCCGTGCCAAGTTTTTTTAGACCTGTAGCAGGCATCAAATTTGAAACGAGCACATTTAGTGCATAAAAGTGTAAAATTTCTCCATTTAAACATTCGTTATGTTCTCTGTATTCTATTGTGAATAAAATATTGGCTCATGTGATTTGAAAGTCTTTTAGTTTTCATTTTATTCAAATTTAAAAAGTGTCCCAACATTTCCAGAATTCAGGTTGTGTTACCTACAGTATGCACATAAGGTATGCTATTGATTAACAGACTGTAATGTGAAATAAAAAGACAGAGGGTTTTCCTGGTAGCTGCTTTCAATGTTTATTTTGCTTTCTTCTCGCTCAGTGCTTGTATAGACTTGAAATGCAGGTAAGCACTTGTTCAAAGGCTTCAGCTGCTCTGAACATAAATTGGTTGTAATATGCATTCAGTCCACCAGGTGGGACTAGAACAACGGAATTAAGAGCTGAAACAACAAGGGCAGGTCACCAATAAGTAATTATCTCATTTTTGAGAATAATTTATGCACATGTATTTCTAAAAGAGAGCCAAAATTCACATAACACATGAAACAATAACTAAAGATTAGAACAAAAACAAAACAATTAAATAAATACATAAATATTTTCTTCTTTCATATGAAAACAAATATATATATATATATATATATATATATATATATATATATATTGTATTTATCTTTTTTACTCCTGTCTAATTTAACTGCACTTCTCAATGTTATAGTCTTTTGCATATGTTTTATATAATTTAAACTATTGGCAATGTCAGAATGACATTAGGCTATAGAAAAACTGAAAGTATGTGAATATCTGAATTATTGATTAAGCAAACTGAATAAATAGCTACCTTAAGTAACCCTGAATAGAGTTCAATGTAACAGTAAGCAATGTCTGAATTTTACAGTCCGTTTGCATTAGAGTCTGTTTAGTATATTTCTGAATAACCATGAAAATTCAATTTAAAAAAATTATTTGAAGCAAAATCAATCAATCAATAATCAACCCTTTGACATACAAAGTGAATTTGTGGTTTGCAAATGCCAACACATTTCTTTGAGGGTACAATGAGCCATGCAAATTGTAGTTATTGAACTATAAATTACTTAATGCGCATGAAAACATTTAACATCCACCCACAATTCAGGACATTTTTAGACTGATTTAGTTTGAGTGCTGTCCCAACAATGCTTCCCTTTAAATCATGACTATAAAAAAGCGCTGGCAGAAGTGACATAACCTAAACTGATTAGGGAAGAGGACATTTCAGGGTTTGTAGTTTTCTGCCAATATTTTTAGCCATTAGGCAGAAGTTTGCCTGACCAACACCTAAAAGCATGGTTGTTCCAAGAGAGTATAGTGCCATGACAGTGCAAATCAAATGGCCATGCAGATCCATAAAACCAGTAAAATACGCAAGGAGCTCTTCTGTCATGAGCCACCCTGAAGCGAGAAAATAGAAGACACCCTGTATAATGCCCAAGATTGTCACTTTCATCTGCTGCTTTTTACGAAGAGCAGAGAAAGAGCTGCCGTTCTCCTCCATTCTCTTTATGTGATTCCGCAAGTAGACAACAGTCGCACTGCTTGATGCCAGCATAATGCCCAGACAAAGCAAAAAATAGCAACATCTAATCCAAAAGTCAATCTGTGATAACATGTAGATTCCTAAATCTGTTGTTTCACTGGTGATGTTCACATGACCTCTGGTTGAATTCAAGTTCACTGCAGAAATTTCCCAGATAACTTGTACAAGGAATTCAGACAGAAAGAAGAGTCTGTCGACAAATAATGCCAAGTACACAAAGAGTCTGATGTGCTTCTTCATCCAGATCAAAAAAGGCCGCCGTACAGGAACAATTTGGAAGTAGTAACACACATTCAGAGCAAGGGAGGCAGTAAAACCAGTCCACATGGCAAAGAGAATACCGGCCGCTGAAAGAATGTGAATCCATGGAGCTGGATTAACAAAGTCAAAAAAAACAAATAAAAGGTTTAAAAAGTTAAGAAGAAGATTGCATCCAATAAGTGACCACAGCAAAACATTAAGCAGCGGTTTTATGCCGTTTACTGGTCCTTTCAGAGAAATAATCATACAGTAGGCGAAAAAAATATTCATCAGAATAGTGGCAATAGAAACAGGCACATTTACTATGGCAAATACCACCATGCTCATGTTGACAATAAACGAAAACATTTTTTCTACTGGCCACTAAGAGGAAAATATTTCTTATATATACAAAGGTGGTATGAAGGCTCCACCCCTAATTTAAATACATTTAGAATGAGTGAAAATGACATCTGCAAAAACTATGTAAAATCTGAGTAATGAAACATGACATTTGGATTAAGCTATACAGAGGACAAAAACATAAAAATGCATTGTTCATTTCTTCTGCAGCCTACATTTCAATGCACAAAATACTGTAGAACTTTATTTGAAATGGAAATTAGTTTCTATCAGAATCATTTCCACTTTTTTAATTACTTATGTGGTCAATTTGATGTTTATGGTCATAAATGCATTTACTCTGGTCCATGGACCATGGCTTCCATCCATCTGCATTTATTTGCATTTCGAAAACCAGAGGGCACCACATGACAATGGACACTGGTACACAAATGGTTCCAAAATTGTAATTTACTGCCACTCTGTCTTATTTACTTACCCTCATGTCGTTCCAAAACGTATGACTTCCTTTCTTCCATGGAAAATTGATTTTAATAGAATACACTAGCCAAATGTAAAAATGAGGTGGCATAAAAGTCATTGTACGACTCGTGCACTATATTCAAAGTCTCCTCCTGCTGTGCTCTCAAATCAAATTTGGCGCCATTAGACGCACCAAGCGCGAGAAGCAGTGGCGTTTGGCGCCAATGGCGTTGAAGCACCTTATTGTAGTGTATTATTTTGTAGTATAGATATTTTGTGCAGTCCATTTTGCAGTTTCTACAGAAGTAAAAACTATTAGAGATAAACTATTTAACTATTTGTGTTTGTTCTTTACACAAAGTTATAGTATGGTTGAATACTTTAAATGTAGAGTATAATATTTAGTTAATGAAGTATAAGTTATCTAGTTGTCAGTTGTCAAAAAAGATGTTACACTGTACATGTTCATGTACAACTTTTCAAACATAAAGATCCTTCGTTATGCTTACATAAAAGGCCAAAAGTTGTCAAAGAAAGAAAATGGCAGATGACAACCATTTCTAAGGTACGTTTGGTCTTTTAAGGCTGGGCTTAGTAAATGTTCAGATATTAATTTTGAGTAAATAGTTGTTTAAGAAATGAACAATTACAACAAACACAAACATAAGAAATCATACTTTATTTCTCTTTTATTTTACAATACAATTCTGACTACAACGCCAGATTCAAGTGTCCGTCCACAGAGGAGGGGAAAAAATGCTAATGAGGAAAGCAGTGTCTGATATTAAAGATTACAAATAAAGCACATCTCACAAGAACACACATAGCTAAAATAAAGTGGACACCTGAAACCAGGTGAAGTCCATCCTCTCATGCACCACCAAGCATCCATACAAACACATGGGAGGTCCTCAGATCATACTACAGTATCTTTATCTGATACAGAAAATTTAAATAAAATAAATTAGAAAACAAAGAAGGCAGCACTGCATTTTATGATTATTACTGTTGTTCAAACAAACTGTAATACCTTGTGGCAATATTTGCTACATTTCACACAAATGCTGTATCCAGTAATACTGTTTCAAAATCCTACCAGCTTTTACACAGGTTTAGTTCTCCAGCGTAAATCTCACATCATCTCTGATAAAAACTATAAAAGCATTAAAGGGATGGTTTGCCCCAAAAATGTAATAATGTCATCATATACACACCTCATATTGTTCAAAACATGATTTTTACAAGATGGATCAAAAAAGGAGATGCTTTAAACAATGTTCACACTGCTCTATTCCATACAATGTAGGTGAATGGGTACCAGGGGCTGTTAAGCTCCAAAAAGCACCAATAAACATACTGATTATGGTCAATAAGGCTTATGTTCCACCAAGGAATGAAAGGTATACATGTTTTGGGTGAGTACATGATATCAGAATTTTCATTTTGGAGTGAACCATCCCTTTAACTTTTGATTAACATACACAAACAGACATACAGATGCCCCATAGCACACAAAACACAGTACAAACCAGTTGGGTACATTATTCCAAGTATAAATATGATACATTTATGGCTTTTTCCATTTGAGATAATATCTGTTTAAGGAGTTCATAGTGCAAACTTTTATCATATAAAAGTTATACTGTAGCCTAGGCATCTTAACGTGTTATTCTAATTTCACTGACTTCCACTTAAGTATAAATGCTCTGCGAGGAGCTATGAGAACATCAGTTCATTAGCTCCACACCACAAACTAAAGTCTTATTGTGGCACTGTGTTCAAATGCTAAATTGACCCAGACAGGCCTCTGCGGCTTTCTTCCAGTCTCACAGATAATGGTCTTTTCCTGCCAGCTCATTTTCACATTCAAAGGCCTTTAGTGGTCAGTATCCAGCTCCAGGATCTGCAGCAGGTCCAACCATGCCGAGAGAGCTTATATGCAGTATCAAATTGCACGCCTGCTGGCTAAGGCCGTCAGAAGTAGTCCCTTCGCCGTGAATCGTCGCTTATGAAGGAAGGGTTCCACTGAGCTGGGTAGATGCAGGAATGCCTCGAACCGGGGAGACCGGAGAATGGATACAGGCCATTACGCTCCAGGTCAGAATTCCTCAGTGCAGGCTAAGAGAGAACAGCAGTCACATATTAGCTAATCATGTGGAAAATACACTAATTCAGGTTGTGCATGGCCATGTAAAGTGTTGTTCCACCATGAAATTAAAAGAAATATATAAATTAAGTAATTAAAGTAATTGCGACTTTTTCTCTCACAATTCTGACTTTTTTTCCTCACAGTTGCAAGTTTATTCGCACAATTCATTCTTTTCTTCTCAGAACTCTGAGCTTCATAATTCAAAATTTCTGAGGACAAAGGCAGAATTGCAAGATGTTAATTGCAAGTTACCATCAACAACACAACTGCAAGAAAAAAGTCTGAATTGTGAAATGTAAACTCAAATTGTAAGAACCTTTTTTTGTTTTTATTCCATTGCAGAAAATTTTTCCATAGAAGACACATTAAAATACCAAAGCTTCCATAAATGCCATGCTCATTTCTCATTTTATAATTCACTATAAATGACCAATGAAATCTCTGGAGTTTAAACTGCTTGATCAAATGTAAAATCATTTTAAACTTATGACAGGTGCATATGATCACATACCGAGTAATAAATGTCTGTCATTTGCAGGAGATTTTTGGTACTGCCGTTCTCCTGCATCTCAATAGTCTCTCGGCCCCACTCCATAGACACACGATTACTCTTAGGAAACTCTGCATAGGGTGACATCTGAAGGTCTCCACTTTTGAAAATGATTTTGTTGATGTCATTTTTGTCCTTTCTGAGGATGCAGTGAGCAAAAATATTTTTGAGACATTTTTGTAGTTTAAAATTTCCCAAGATATTTATCAGTAAAATAAGGAGGAAAGCTGCATATTTATTTCAAGATCTTACTTGCAGCAGGTGACTATAAGTGCAATGACGACAATCAACAGAAGAGCTCCTCCAGCAGGAGAGACCACCACAGCTATCAGCTTGTAGACTGTTAAACACAAGATCATTTTAGCCACATAAAGATCTTTTTTCATTGACACTGAAACACAAGTCTGAAAATAATACAATTTAACTGAATATTTTTCACAAGCTTTATATACCATGCCGCTAAATAATTTAAAAAAAATATATATTTTAATATCAAAGATTTTATCAATAAAAATATAATGTAAATTAAAATAAAATCTTACAGTTACTGCAGTTGAAACCTCCAAATCCAAACATGCACCTGAAGAAGTTAAAAAGAAGTTTGTTTTCTTCTGCAAAAACACATATGTATAAAACACATACTAATGCACACTACCAGACAAAATGTTGGACAAAATTAATTAAATTTGTTTCCCATTATCTTCTTAAACCTTTGATCTAAGGGCTTATCCTTAAATGCCTGAAAGTGGAAATAGATGAGTTGGACCGTAAAGTGAAGGAAAGCAGCCAAATAGCGACAAACATGCCCAGCATAAATGAGAACTCTCAAAAGTGTTTAAAAAGCATCTCAGGTGGCACCTCATGAAGTTGAGAGAATGCCCAGGGTGCTTAAAGCTGTAATCTAAGCAAAGAGAGGCTAAGAAGCTTGAAGAAGCTAAAATCAGAGTTTTTATCTAAAACTAGAACCATAAAAAAAACACATTTTTGTTTAAATAAATGTTAACTGAAATTTATTTGTAAATTTTTTTTATTTTGTTTCATTTAGTTTAAGTACTAAAATAAATAAACTTAATAAAAATGAATAAATACCACATTATAAAATCTTTAACTAAAATTAAAGTGAAAACAGAAAATCTAAAAAATAAAATCTAATTTAAAATATTGCAAAAAAAAAAACTATAATAGTATATCAATGATACTAAAATGACACTGGATAAAATACAAGATTTTTTAACATTTTAACTACTTCATACTTTACAGTTTGTGGTATTTCACAGTTATGAATGACTTTATCATTCTAAACTGTGGGGAAAAAACATTAATCTATAATTAGTAGGTGTGTCCAAACATTGACTGATTGTTTACAGTAATATTTACTTAATATTTACTTACTCAACACAGCTGCCGTTAACAAGCTTGAGTCCATCTCCACAGTCTAAAAAAAACAGCGAACGAAATTCAAAATTCTAAATGAGAAATTTGGCATTCATCTGTACAGTGGCAGCAAAGTCCCACAGTTTAAATGTATTCAATCAAAGAACTGAAATGTTGTACCTCTGCAGGTCATGTCCTCTGGGTTCTTTTTAAAGTATCCTGGTTTGCACTGACAGTACGGTGTCCCGCTAGAGTCTGTGCACTCAGAGTACTGCAAATCACACTTGGTCTTCTGGGCCAAACACAGGCTCTCCGCTAAACAGAAAGAAGTGCTTCAGAACAAATGGCTTCCCAGAGATAAACAGTGTGACAAAGAACTTTCCAAAATATTATTTTAGGGGCTAAGAGAGTCCCCCTCAAGACTGTGTTATCCGTGTGTATTGCGTGACTGGTATTATAATATCTCTGAAGTGGTGGAGTGGAGTGGAGGATAAGAACAGAAGGGGATGGCTTTGAGATAAGAGTATGATGTAGACAGCGAGCGCTGAATGGTACCGTGATAGGAGAGATGGTGCTGAAGCTTAATGGTGCAGTGTGAGTACGTCCGGCTGCAGTTGCTCAGGGACATCTGGATGCTGTTGAAGACATCCGTGCTGGTCACATTGGTGGAGAGTGAAAACATGCTCACTGCTGAGATCTGCACATCTCCTCCATCTCTGCACAAGGCATATGCATTCACATGTGAGATAAAAAAAAAAATCATGCCCGGAATTCAAGTTAGAAATGAAAATATGAATTTGCATACAAGAGTAATATTACTGAGTAATATGAATTACTTGGCAACAGGTACTGTAGGTGATATGAAGAACATTTCTACTGATAAACAGTATCACACTATAATAGCTTGGGGTCAGTAATTAATTTTTTAATTACTTTATTCAGGAAGGATGTATTAAATTGATTTACAATGTTACGAAAGATTTCTATTTTAAATAAATGCTGTTCTTCCTATTCATCAAAGAATCCTTAAAGTATCACAGCTTCCACAAAAATATTAAGCATCACAACACTGAAGACTGGAGCCGCTGAAAATGTAGAAATTGCCATCACAGAAATAAAATAAAATTTTTAAAATGCATTAAAATAGAAAATATTTAGATTGTAATTGTAATATAAAATACCATTTTTACTGTATTTTTTTATCAAATAAATGCAGACTTGGTAAGCATAAGAAACCATCCAAAAAAAAAAATAATTACCACAAAACGTTTGAACAGTAATGTAGGCTATATTTATAAAAATGCTGGAATATATTTTTGGAGAATCCATTTAATTTAATTTAATTTTCTAATTAATCATTTTTATGAAATATTAAAATTGTATCAGCTTTATGTTACACCCCTTAAAACTAAGCTATTTCATGCTTGGGACACATCTCACTCTGTATTTTCACATTAATTCTTGCATTAGTCTCTTTAAACGGCCCTGCCTACTGGAAGCTGCCCAAATATATCTGAAGGATCATGTGACACTAAATACAGCTGTATAAAAGGTATAGCAAAAAGCATAGAAAAGATATTGACACTGGGTTGACATATCAGTAGCTGCATGGTACAGTTGATTTTTAGTGCCCCGTATGGCCTATTCCTGCTGGGTCTCTGAAAGATAGAAAATAGAAACTTACTTTTTATGTAAAGTGGAACGTCGGTAACCATGGAAAATGGAGAGCGAGGCATTGAGCTGAAAAACCAATACACAAATGTATAAAATTAACCTCAACTCCATATTCAGTACATCACATTATCATCTGCAACCAATTTCATTCTCTATTTCTATAATGGTTTCAGCATTAGCTGATTGGCTATGGGTTTTGTGGTTGTAAGGTGGAGAAGTCAGGTGTGTGATGCAGTACAATGTTGCATACCAGCTGTAAAATCTCTCTGTGCAGCTCATGTGGACCAGAACTTCTGAGATGCATTGAGGTGTTGACGGTGAAAGTGCCCAAAAATGTCTTCACTGCAGGGTAAAGCCAAAGCAAATACAATAAGGTTATCTTAGCGTTATCACCAAATTATATTTACGCACTCTGGACACTGTTTTATTGTGGACAACTGTCCACTTACCTTGTGTACAACTGCGGCCATCCTCCAAGTCAAAGCCCAGGGCACACTGACAGCTGAAAGAGCCACCTGTGTTCACACACACTGAACCGTGGGGGCACGGACTATTCACACACTCATCCACATCTACAGAAAAACACACAGCTAAATCAATCATTGTTCATTTTTGTCACAAACCCTCATGAAAACAAGCATTACTAGACACATATGCAATTAATTATGGACAAATGATGTGTTATCATCTTCAATCTTGTTTTAAAAAATGGAAGAAAATGGAAATACTGACATAGAAATAGAAAACAATACATAATGTAATGGATGTATTTAAATTAATGTGATTCAATGTATTTATGTTATACTAGATTCTATTTTGAAGATGGTCACATATCATTTGTCCATAATTAATCACATTACCACATGCCACAATATGTAGTCTTGCTTGTCACTAGCCCGTGACTAGCATGATTAAAACCTTTGATATTACAGCATTGGAGCTGTGGCATTATGGGTCAATTAGTCAATTCTTGTTCCTGTTTGTCACTGCACTTTTAAGATTCAGACATGTGACTGCCACATCCAAGATGAAAGATGGTCCCGTCTGGTTGTTAGTGTACAAGTGGGTTTCTTACGTTCCGTGCAGAAGGGTCCTGTCCATGCAGGCAGACACTGACAGTGGTAACGTCCCTTAGTTGATCTAACACAGTGGCCTCCATTTGCACAAGTTTGAGGCCCACACACATGATCTACAGAGGAGAAAGAGATGGCTTGAATTGTTCAGAAGTAAATCAAATGAACAGGTGAATTCACAAACAATGGAACTGTAAACAATGGAACAGATGTTAACATTAGGATTTTTATTTACTAGCGTGGTTGCCAGAGTGGTTGCTAAGGTATTCTAAAGAATTTTTAACTCTACATTATACAGTTACTAGAGTGATGCTTACTAGTCTGAGTCAAAATAGCCATTCTATGGGATTTGTTTGTCTGTTTTATCATCTGCTAAAGACACTCAAAGGAATAATCCATCCAAAAATGAAAATTCTGTCATCATTTATGACTTACTTTCTTCTGTGGAACATAAAAGAAGATCATTTGAGAAATGTTGCAGTGTTTCATGTTCATATAATGGAAGTCAGTGGCCTCCAATATTCTTTTAAATATCTTCTTCTTTTGTCAAACAAATAACACTAAAAAAACACTATTTAATAATTTAATAACACTGTTAAATGTAATCTTTATGAAATTTTAAAATGAATGTCTTTTTTTCATACAATACATTGTACTGCTGTGATGCCTTAATTCACTTGTAGAATTTAATTTTAGTTCTTTTTTCATTTATTTAGACAAATGCACACTACTGTTCAAACATTCAGGGTCTTTGGGTTTTAGGGTTTTTAAAAGAAGTTACTTATGCTCACCAATGCTGTATTTATTTATATAAAAACAGTAATATTGTGACACATTATTAAAATTTAAAATAACTCTACTGTATTTTAATATATTTTCAAAATGTGGTCTGCTTTATATTTGAAATCATTCTTTGTTAAAACAGAAACTTCAAAAGAGCAGCATTTATTTGAAATATAAATCTTTTGTAACATTAAATGTCTTTAATAATAACTTTTGAATGGTAGTGTATATAAATTTAAAATTGCCCATTTATCAGTTATGGGACATAACTGTAATATTGCTGAATCCTTAAGCACCATTAATAATACCAACAAAAATGATGATTTGAATAATGCTATTTGCAAGTCACTGTATAAATACTAAAAGTCAAACATACCTGGCGATGCTGTTGACTTTAATGGCATCTGTGTGGTTGTCATTCCCATCTCTGTGGTGCTTCTGTCAGTGTGATTCTGGGTGGTTTCCATCACAGTGGTCTTGGCTGGGGTGCTCTTGCTGTAAGGTGTTGTTGCACGTCCGCCATGTGCAGTAGTGTTCCCTGGTGTTGCCGTGCTGGTTTCTAAGTGCAAGGTGGTGACGTCAGCAGAATCAGATGTACTGGGTGCCTGCGGTCCACCAGTAGTGGAGGTAAGTGGACGTTGGGCTGTGGTGGGTGTCGTCCGCAGTACCTGAACAACATCTGTGGTAACAGTGGTAGTGTGTTCTGTTTGGGCTTGCGGTGTGGTGCTCGGCTGGAGCTGACGAGTGGTGACAGGAGGATTCATTGTAGTGAAAGTGTTGGTAGAACTGTGAACAGTTGATGCCTCATCAGTGGCTTCCTCTGTAACCTGTGGCCTATGAGTTGCTGGCATGGCAGATGATGGTACCACTTCCGTGTTGGTCTGATCTTCGTTTTTTGGGACGAAGGGTGGTTTGCCAGAAAGGAACTTTGTAAATGAGTCATCAGTTGTGGTGGCTACATCTTCGGGCACTGTGGGTGCAGTGGTCAGGCCCTGAATGGTTGTCTCCTCCACTGTATGGGTCGGAGACCCTTCGAGTTCCTCACCGCCAGTTGAGCTGACAGATCCAGTAGAAAACTCAGTGGAAGCATCAGTATCCAGAGAATAAGTCACTGTGGAATCACGGCTCTGTTGGGATGTGCTAGTGGCATTGTGTCCACCGGTGGTAAAAGGTGGGACAGATGACACAGAGTCACCGGTTTCCGTATAAGACGTCCCACCACTCACCGATGTGGCATCCATTTCCCCTTCATCTCTGTTGGTCATTGTAAGAGGGGGTGTTGAATTTGGATTGTCAGTATCAGACACCTGTTCAAAAGTCTGTCCTGTGACACTAGATTGTCCCGTCTGTGACTCAGTGCCATGGGACAACGTTGACTGCTCGGTCTCCAAAGTGTGGCCTTGAGTTGCACTGGTGGCATTATGATCTTCAAAAGTGGGTTCAGTCTGTTCAGAGAATGTAGATACATCTTCTACGGTTTCCTCTTTGCCCTGGGTGGCTTCTGACGGTCTCACTTCCCAGCTGGAGGTTTGAGAGACAGCATCTGAGGAGTTGGAGTCCTCAGTGTACGCAGAGGTGCTGTTGGAGGTCACAGAGAGCAGCGTGCGTTCTTTGACTCGATTGGTTGTGGAAATGTAGGTGCTATCCATGTGAGAGACCGAGTCGGTGGTGTCAACGTCTCTCAGATCTGTTACAGGAACCTCTCGCACTGTTCGAGCCTCTGTTACGGGATGGTGGCTGGTGATGCTGTGCGACGCTACTGATGGACCCTCCCATTGGGCTGTGGCATTATGGGTAAACTCTTTATCAGTCTGCAGATGTTCAGTGGAATCATCCGAGGTCATCCTCCAGTCAGCTGTATTTGTAGAGATGTTTAAAGGTTTTTCTGAATGTCCTGGTTTGGGAAAATAAAGAACAGCATGTTGGAAACTATGTAATGTAAACTAAAGATAGTATTGAAATTCAGCAAAGGGGAAATTTGAGAAGCATGTCCACTAGGGTGCGCTTCATGTGGTGTGAGCCTTGGGAAAAATCATGAACTATGTGAGATGTTTTCAGAAGTGACTGCGGATGTAATGATTTTGGGTGGAGAACAACTGGCAGCCAAGCTCGTCTAACCTAACAAAAGCTTGGGCCCTAAAAATGGAGGGGATCTGACCCATTGGGACCTGCTGTTTCCTTCCTTCAGCTGACCTAGCAAAGTCCTTATTACAGCTTTGTCACAGCCTGCATGGAGTTCATACACAGGCAAAACTATAATCAAGAGGACCTCTGATTATTCAAACTATTTAAACAGAGTGGTTAAAACATATTGCCTTTACCTTTACTGTCAACAAATCATCCCTAGATACTCCAATATGAAACAAATAAACAAAACATGCTTTTTACCCAGTTAATAAAATATTTAGCAGCTCTGATGCTGAATTTCCACTTCATTTTTTTCTTTTATATGTTAATCAGTTAAATTAAGTACAGTATGATAGATATACTTGTTGCTTTACTTCTTAGTAAGAAACTGCAACATGGCTCTGCTGTATATGGCTATAAAATAAAATCATAAGATACAACAATCAAACTTCTGGTTTGTAGCAATTCATTCGAATCTGAATGAGCTATTGTGAAATGAATGTTTCCAGCACAATATCTGTTGAAGTTGATTTTAGTGTGGAAAGCCATGATATGATTTTGGGTCCAAAAATTGACTCACTCACTGAAAATGTCTCTTTGGGCTTGCATTACAGGGATCTTTCAACAGAAGATCTTTCAGCTTGCATTACGTTCAGGGATATTCAGTCAGCTCTAAATGATGGGGACAAATAAAGACCTAAAAACAAGCCGTTTCTTCAGAAAGTAGATTAATATGACAGTAATGTGTAAGATAAAACAGAATTCAAATACAGTACTGTTTGTGCCTAAACCCAGTGCTGACTGATGCAAAATACAAAAAGATTGTGCTCAATCACAGCTGCAAAAAAAACTGGAGATTTTTGGTTTGGAAAGCAAAATCTAACCTTTCTCATAGGTGTATCAAAATGTGTATCGTCACGTTTCTTAGATATGCATGTAAAAGTAAAGCTAGAATAATGAGTCACATAACTGATATCCCCTTCCCCAAATCCTCTGATGTCTTAAAAGAGATACAATGCTATAAATCTCAAATGGATTTTTTAAGACTAATTCTGAAATGTATACCTAGAAAGAGTGGCTAATTGCCAAAATAATGTTAATATATTATGACAGCAGAAAAGATGTTTAAACACCCATTTTTTAATATATTTACTCAAAATTCACTACAAAATGTTTTAAAACATTGTATATCAGAGTCAATTCGCTGCATTTAATTCTATTTACTTAACTGCACACTTGATCCCAAAATGTCAACAGGACAAAAAAAAAAAACATGGAGTGGAAGTTCTCCAAATTAAATCACATAAATAAAACAAAAACAATCACTAACATAAACTGCAGACTGAAGAGAACTCATTGGCTCAAGAAAGTGGAACAGTTTATGAACCAAGATGGTCATGAGCCAAGGAGGTCATTCATTAAAAGAGATGCTCTTCCAAAAACTGAGGAAACTGAGTGTAAGTAATCTCATTAGTTAACAGACTTCACTTGACACAGTACTTCAGCTGCATAATAAAAACATAGTTCTCTTTACTATTATTACTACTACTACTACAATAAAAAAAATAAAAATAATGCATGGAATTGAGACATTTATAAATATAATAAATATATTTTATATACATATATTTATTATATATTACATTTATTTATTATTAGGCTTTCCTGATTTACACAATTCAGTCTTCATCACATGAGCAACTTCTGAGTGGAGGTGGAATCTTTGCAATCTAACTGCAATAGTTTTGTTTCAAACCAATACTGCTGTGCACCTCAAAATAAACTTCTCATTTTAACCTAGTTTACACTGTAGACTGAGGCTCTAGCAGAACCTAGTGTGAGTGCTGCCTATCTAGACAGCACTTCTGGTCATCACAGCGCATGGAAGTCTTACCCTCTCGAGCTCCAGTGATGTACACACTGGCGGGAATGTCCGTCATCGCCTCCCGTCCACTCGATAGATCCACAGCTGTTGCAGTGGCCTCTCTCCCCGGCCAGGAGGAGGTTTGTTTTACACCAGTTGTTCGGGTAAAAAAAGTTTCGGTAACGTTACTCAGTGGGTTGTCGGTGTCCGCGTCTGGAGATAAAGTCTCGGCAATCACAGTATTTAGGACAAGCAGAAAAACCGTGAAAACCACACGGTAAGCGCGTCTCTCGACACGCGTTTCCATTATAAAGGCGACCAGGCGGAATTCCTAATAAATAAAACGCCAAAGTGCTCCGGGTCACCATCGGAAAGTGAGTCCCTTTAACAGTTCCCCATGAGTAAATTCCTTATGTTGGTTTTAAAGTTGGAGATGAAGACTTGGAAGGGTTATATTTCATGCAGTGAGAGTGACAAACCGGAGCAGTGGGTGACTCCTCCCCTCAGGCAGGCGATAGCGGTTTCCACCCCATTCCTCTGGATGAACGCACTTTCACATTAATGTGTGTTCAATTCGGTTTATGACAGTCAAATGATGCCACAACAGGTGGGATTCTTATTTTTCCCTCTCAAGTCCTAATCAAACCCCAGTTTGCATTACGCAAAATCATTTGCTCCCCACTTTTAGACATTATAAAATATAACAAGTTAACACCATATAACACCATTGATAATGCAACTTGACAATTATTTTTTTAAAAAGATCTGGCATTTCCTGGAAACATGAGTGACCATAAAACAGAGCTAAACTTCATGCACCTGATCTAGAAATGTAATCACAGCAGTTTATTCATTATTAATGTGAATTGCACTTTAATGTCATGGTACACTTCTTTTAGAAAGCAACGGGACCTGGGCTCAAATCCCAACCTTGTATACAATCACTAGGGTTCGAGATTGACAGATCACCATGTAGTTTCACAGTATGGAAATAACAGCTTTTGATTCTCATGCTAAAATCACTTTTGTTCCACTGAGAAACAAAAATAAAGTCTAATGAGCCATGTAAACAGACATACAGCATGCAAATAGATTTGCATATTAAACCTATATTAATTCTGAATTCAATAATCAAAAAGAAATGATCAGGAAGTTTAAAGTTATTTTTGAAGAATTAACTTGGCCAGAAAGTTGGAGGGGGCACGTTCTAGTTTGAATAGGCATGACACTAAGTGTTGTGACCTCAGTGAGGTCAATCAAAAAAGAATAAATTTACTTATAATCTGAAAATGAAATGCCCATGGTGCATATTAAACTTTGTATAAGCATTTCACTAGAGAAGATCTTGATGGCAAATTAATTCACATTGCATGATTTTGATTGCACATTCCCGATTTTTCAGACAAACATTATTAGTTTCCTTCAGATCTTCCAGGAAATAAAGCTCTATCCTCCAAGTACTACCTGACAAATGCAATAAATAAAATATATATTTCAAGTGAGTGATGATTTATTCCCATGTGTCCACTGTTTCAGTCCAGCTGGTTAGCAGGGCACAGTTGTTATATGCTCAGTTGGACTGAGGATGGACTATCTTGTCTGTGGTGGTGATAAAGGAGGAGTGATGGTAACGATCACGGAAGGCAAAGTCTGCATTTTCCTCTGTTAGCTGCCTGGTTTCCATGCCAACAGCTGACAAAGGTGGTGTCACCACAATCTGGTCCTGAAGGGCCCCATCTCGCCTAAGAAGAGAGGCAAATGATTGGTAATGTCAGGTTCGGTTTTGCGTTAATCATTATCTTTCATCAGAAGACATTTAAAAATGTTCCACTGAGCATGGAGACAATAGCTTTGAATTTATCTTCATGTAACACCTACTCTCAGTCTCAGCTCATTTGGAATAGTGACAAATTTAAAATATATTCTTAATTTTATTTTCTGTTAACTCAAATTGGTGTTCTGCAGAATTTCTGTAAAATAATCAGTACTTTTCTTTTGGATGAACAAATTCTGATCGGATCTATTTTTGTGTTTTCTATACAAGCATTAGTGGAAACGGCAATGCCATTGTTGTGGTATTTTATGCATCTTGTAAACCTGCCCTTAAACATCATAAAAAAAATTGTAGATCAGACATCTTTTCCTGTCTAAGTAGGTAGTTCTTGGACACACACAATGCTGCAATAAGGATCACACTTTATGCTGAAAAAGTCAAGTCTGCCTACAGAAGACTATGTAACTTACCTCCCCAAATTCTGCAGCGAGGTCTTGAGCCACCTGAAGAAACTGAAGCGAGCTGCTGCACCTGTGGGCAGAGAATGCAATTTTATATTTCCTGTCATCATAATGATGGCATAATACACCTCTATTTTTATTTGACTTTAATTTAAATGGTTAAAATAATCATCCTGACATCAAAATTGTGACAAACTTATCCAAAAAATGTCTTTTAACTTAGTCTTATTATGCCTATTTCACTGAAATAAGCAGTGTGTGGCATCCAAAGTGTCTATCAGATCATTTTCAGTGATGACCAACTGGGGTTATTTCTCAAATTTTCTCAAAGATTGTTCAAATCAAATAAAAGTTAGGAACAATTACAATTACCTGTTGGCAAACCTGGGCTTGTTGTTCCAATGTAGAGAAAGAGGATAAGGGCGACTGTAATGTTAATCAAGGCGTACATCCACTGGATAACGAACATTATCATAAAGGAGCACAATGCCTAAAGAAAGATAAAAACAGCATTAAAAATTTGAACTTACAAGCTTATTGCTTACAGGCTGGATAATTTTTGCCAAACTTACACCAACTAACGAAACCCAGTGGTTGCAAAATCTGGCATAGACCGAACCCTGGATTGATCTTATTTCTGATCCTTCAAGATTAGTTTCTGAACCTGTGAACGAAAGGCATATAAGGTTAAATACAGATTTTGATCACTATATTGAGGAGTTATGTAACATTTTGTAGAGAGTTACGTACCATTTCTGTCTATCTGTTCTCTTGGGAGCTGTTCAAGTTCAACTGGGCCAGAATTAGGCAAAGACTGTTTCCTCTTGGTTTCTGTTGTAAGGTCAGACTCCATAAGTCCCATCTGGCTGCTGGTATCATCATCTAATCCAATAGTTTGTTCCGGCTCCCTCTCATCTTTTCCTTTATCTAATGATCCATTGCTGTTCAAGTCCAACCCAAAACTGTTCATCAGCGTTTCTTTAGCTGGAATCTTTGACTTCCTGCCCCGGGTCTTGGAGGCAGGAAGAGAAACTCTCTGTTCATCAGCGGACTCCGTGCTGGGCAATGGAAATATTTGGTCCATGTCTTTGGTGAACTCCAGCAGTGTGCCTTTCGCAGGTTCACTGATGGCTCCACTGCTGCCATAATGGGGATGAGTGCTGGACACCAGTGATCTTCTGGAGCTTGACCTCCTGATCAGCGTCGTCCTTTGCTGGACCTGCAGCTCATGGGTTTTCACCACACAGAAATAGCAATAATCAATTATGCTGTAGGTTAGCATGAAGTTGATGGTGACGATAGGAGCCAGTACATTGACCTGGCCAATAAAGATGAATGCCATGGAGATCAAGCTGGTCAGACAGATGGCAGCCACGGGTGTCTTATTGGGCCCTCGCTGTAATGCATATAAAGATAAGAGAAAGGTAAATCTATGGCTGTTACAAAACCTAGTGAGCTGTTATTGTCTACTCACTACATAGGCACCTTCTAAGGAAGCATCCCAACTGAAATGAAACCTTAAGTGACTGACATGTACATGGGTAGTATCTCTATGTGTTAATTTTGTGAATTTAGATATTATATTTATAGTAAACATTTGCCTGGTTTTTTCCTGAGCTCCTCACAATGCATTATGGGATCAGATAGGAGTGTCTATTCATGTCCACTTCATCTACTCCACAAGTTTTTATTAATCATTTGCAAGTTCACATTATGGGTTTGGCTCCTATACCCTCATTTCTTTCATGCTCTTCAGGTTATGTAATGAGCAAGTAGAAGTATCCAGTTAAAACATCCCAAAAAAGACATCTCTCATGTCACCTCAGACTGGTCATTACCCAGATCCCATAAATCTCTGGGATGGAGGCGCTACTGCTACTGGCTGGCACAGCTCCAGATCCACCAGGGTTGGTCTTTTCTGTGCTTCCTGCATTTGTTCTGGGACTTTGATTCGGGGCGAGATGTCTCGAGCGAACTTGTAGCCCATAGAGAGGGGTCAGACAGAGCTCAGGCGAGGGAAAGGGTGTGCTATGCTTTTTGAAAGCCACAATTGTTACAATTCATTCCTTCGCGTTTTTTGGAGCGAACTCTGGCACACTATAATTAGGAACCCATCCTGTCGTCTATGGAGCTACTCATTGAGGGTGAAAAAGTAAACAATTCATTAAAGTGGCACAAAGTGCATGAAAAACAAATGTTTAATTTCATTCTTTATACTAAGCGAATTGTTAAAGTTTGATCATTTATTAACATCTGAGAGAACTCATGATATATCCCTGATTTTCCAAATGGTTTATAATCACAGAATAAATTTAGCATTGATTTATCAACATCTAAATAAAAAAAAAAAATCTAAAAAATTAACCGTTTTATTTTGTTAAGCATAAAACCACACAGTCTTGCTTTCCCTGTTTTGAAAATAGCCACAATATAACCACATTAATATCTCCCTATAAGCACCCACCCCTTTCCCAAGAAATCCGAGAGCTGGGATGACTCTCTCCTGGGCGATACACTGGAGGATCCTGGGTGCACCATACAGGCCGCCCATGCAGGAGGCCAGGGACGAGATGTAGAGGCCCAGCAAAAACAGGAAACCAACCAAGGAGACCTGGGAAAAAAACAAACACAGAGGGGAAGAGAATGTAGAGGGCTCCACCCAGCTCTGTTCCGCTTGGCCAGACTGAAAAAAAGCTTATAATGTGTTGAAAGTAAATCAAAAAAACAATGTGTAATCTGACAGAACCCATAATGAGAGAATGGGCAATTACAAATAATACAGTAAGGTTGATTATGTGTATGAATCCCTAACTTTTGTAACACCGTAATGTACAAAATGCACCTTTTTGTAGATTCAATATAATATTTAATATGCTTTGTATGTAGAGTCTTAACCCCAAAACACCACAGCCAACATTTAGGAACAGCTGGGTCAGCCACAACCAGGCTACAGCCTTACACATTCATAAACTATGTAGCTTAGTTCAGCAGCTCACTGTAATCTATGCTGACTGGCAGCTGTGTGGCTATCAAACGTCAGGGTATGTGCAAGGTCAGTGCGCAACTGGGCTCCGTTCTCATTCAAACACTTACACCAGCTGTAGTGTTTAGAATGACCTCAAATGCCTCTGTTATGAGGGCCTGCAGACGAGGGGAATGACATTAGCATGACAATAAACGCAACTGTAACGTTTTATCTGTGGTTAATGTGCTATTCTCTAGTCTCACTTTCAGTTGAGACAATGAGTCTTAATAGTGGAAAAACCCATGGAAGATGGCCATCCTCTGAAGCCTGTAATAACATCAGATTACCTTTTCCGCTATTAAGAAATCATAGCGCAGCGCATCTCTGGTGCAAATGGCTCCCAGTAAGAACACAAAGACAAGATACAGGAACCACCTGCGGATTTCCACAATACACAAGAGTCAATTATTCTATTTATAGAGAAATTATCTAACACACACATATACACTATATTGCCAAAAGTATTGGGTGTGTATGTGTGTGTGTGTATAATA